>PVJS01018743.1:12521-34620 GCA_004027185.1 Glis glis | reverse complement strand
CACACACACACACACACACACACACACACACACACACAAAGAAAAGAATCCACGTCTGAGCGGACACCGAAAGCACAGCCTCCTGTTGGAGTGTAAATGGCGCAGCCACGTGAGGGGACAGCTGGAAGTTCCTCAGAAGGTGGAATGTAGCGTTGCCCTGTGATCCAGCGATTCCACTCCGAGGTATACGCCCAGGAGATATGAAAACACACATCCACGCGAAAACTCGTACATGAACGTTCATATCAGCCATATTCGTAACAGCCAAAACGTGGAAGCAACCCAGTGTCCACCAAATGATGAGTGACGTATTCATGTAATGGAATATTATTTGGCCATACAAAAGAATGAAGTACTCACATTCTTCTACGTGGGTGAGCCTTAAAACATTATGCTAAGTAAAAGAAGCCAGTCCTGTAGATTACATTTTGATGATTCCATTCAAATGCAAGTTCATATTAGGGGAAAGCAGGTTAGTGGTTGCCGGGGGCTGGGCAGAGGAGAGAATGGGGAGCAACTACTAAGGGATACGGGGGCTCACTGGGGTAACGAAAGTGTTCTGGGATTAGATAGTGGTCATGGTGAATATACTAGAGACCGCTGAATTGGTTGTTTTAAAAAGCTAACTTTTACTATATGTGAATTACATTTCAATAAAGCTGTTATTTAAAGAATTC
This sequence comes from Glis glis, assembly GCA_004027185.1. NCBI lineage: Eukaryota > Metazoa > Chordata > Mammalia > Rodentia > Gliridae > Glis > Glis glis. Next base: position 33,943 of record PVJS01018743.1, on the reverse strand, counting down.
GTATAATCTTTTTATTCTCAGAAACAAGCTGCTTGGACTATCTCAGAATGTATATTGTAGGCTGTCTTCTGAGAGCACGTTATGCGATGAACTTTAATCCTGCACTGGGGTTATGTGCAGTGGGTGCGATTCTTATCCCCTCTTTCCGGATACAGTCTGCCCCGTGTGGGACAGCTGGACCAAGCATTTGAGCCAGGACCAAGCCCAGGCTGCTGGCTCTAGAGCAGCCCTGTCCAACAGGAGAGCCACATGTGTTACAGTCATTTTCTAGTAGCCATACTTTAAAAAGTTAAAAAACAACAGGCAACATTAGTTTTAATATCTTATTTAAACAGGTATGTCCAAAACTTTATCATCCCAACATGTAATCAATATAAAAATTAATAATGAGTTACTTTACATTCTTTTTTTGTACCAAGTCACTGAAATCCAGTGTGGATTGACATTCCGGGTGCTCAGTTGGCGCATGTGGCCAGTGGCTGCCCTGTTGGACAGGGCAGGCGTAGGGCCTGTGCTCTGACCAGCTGGCCTTGCTGCCTCTCACATGGGAACGGGGGCAGGTGCGTCTCCCCAGGGTGGTTTTTTTCTTATCTGTTATGTATAGTATAGGGGATTGGTTTAGATGAAGTTGTGACTCATTTCTTGAATGGTTTCTGTGTGCTAGCCAAACAGGAAATTTGCCTTGATTAAAAAGTTGTTATCTTGGCAAAATGGTCCCTTTTCCTTTCAACACATAACCACAGACCCGACACTTTGCAGGAGGAGCAACCCAAGACTGTAGCTGTTCAGCCGTCAGTTTCCCTCCCTCCCTAACCACGAGTGAGAAAGATAAGTTATTAAATACAGGTCACAGATAGCAAACACGCTGATTCATCAGCCACTCTCATTTCTATATAACCAGCTTTAAAGCAATATATCAATTAAGCCAGATATGGTGGCCCATGCCTATAATCCCAATACTTTGGAGGTTGAGACAGGAGGGTCACAGGCTGGAGGCTAGTCAGCAACTTAAAGAGAGACCCTCAGCAACTTAGACCCTGTTTCAAAAGAGAAAATAAAATAGGGCTGGGGGTGTAGCTCAGAGCTAGAATACCCCTGGGTTCAATTCCCCCTTCCACACACACATCAGTTAAATATTAAATGTGAATTATCCAATTATCCTTTGTTTCCAGAAACTTTAAAAAAAGTTTAAAAAGTTGCTAGTTTCTCTGGGTAAAATATGAAATATTGAAATAGAAAGAAGGGAAACAGGGCAAAAGAAGTAGCCACAGTCCAAAATCTTCCCCAGATACGAGAAGACGGTGGCATTGAGGCTGGGTGGAGTTGAACCGTGTCTTGAGTCATCTTGACCTCAGCCCGGTCCCTGCTGGCCTGCCTCTGTCCCCAGTAGGCTACCAAGAGGTGTGTCCTTGACTTTGTAGGCTACACGAGAAAAGCATCAGAAAGAATTTTTCCGGTAGAACCTGTACAGACTTTTTTTTTTTTTTTTGCGGTACCGGGGATTGAACCCAGAGGCGTTCTACCTCCATGCTACACCCCCGGCCCTATTTTTTATACTTTATTTTGAAACCGGGTCTCATGAAGTTGCAGAGGGCCTCACTAAGTAGAGAGACAGAGACAGAGAGAGAGAGCTGAGGCTGGCCGCGAACCCGGATCCTCCGGTCTCCGCCTCCCAAAATACTGGGATTACAAGCGTGCGCCACCACGCCTGGCCCTGTACAGATTTTTAAACTGACATTATAGAGGTTTAGGTTTTCCATGTGTGAACACACACCCGTTACCAACAGTGTCTTGTTCCAGGAAGACTAACATACCAGGCGCCATTACCAAGAGCTTTTGTGTGTGTGTGTGGTACTGGGGATTGAACCCAGGGGCGTTTTACCTCTGAGCTACACCCCCTGCCCTCTTTTTTATTCTTTTATTTTGAAACAGGGTACCACTAAGTTGCGAAGGGCCTCACTAAGTATCTGAGGCTGGCCCAGAACCCGTGATCCTCCTGTCTCAGCCCCCCAAGTACTGGGATTACAAGCGTGCGCCACCACGTCCGGCTCTACCAAGAGCTTTCCTATGCTCTGCGGTGGTTTTGGTCATTTAGCTTGACCAAATTGGATTTCTCCATGTCCCATATTGAAACAGATGGCAGAGGGGGTTGGTCTGGTGCTGGCAGGATGTTCTACGTCCAGTGTCCCAGTCTAGGTGAGGAAGGAGAGTGCTTCTGAAAGCCCTGGGACCTGGGTGAGCAAGGCATGGGCGGAAGAGCTGGAAGAGAGGGCAGGCGGCCAGGGGCTCGGGAGCTGCTGGAGCATGTGCAGAGGCCTGCAGTGGTGTGGCCAGGTGGGGTAGGGCGGGCACAGGAGAACCTGGAGAATATGTCCAGAGGAGCCAGAGCCGGGCCAGGACTGGGAAGAGGGTGCGGATGCTTGGGAGGTGAGGTGCCAACCCAGAATGAGCCAAAGAGGAGCTGAGTGACTGGACGCGGCCCAGGAGCAGAACAGGAAAGAGCCTCCCCGCCTGGCCTGGCCTCACCGCACACCCCAACCCGACCACAGGTGCTGCTTGGAACACAGATGCATGGAGTTCTACTTCCAGCCCCAGGCCACCACCCATTAACTCAGTGTGACTGGTCCTGGAGTTAAGTCGGCAGAAGAGTCAAGCGAGGTCACAGATGAGGAAGTCAAAAAGCTTCCAGAGAATCAAAGACTAAGCTGGGCGTGGTGGCGCACGCTTGTAATCCCAGTACTTGGGAGGCTGAGACCTGAGGATCTGGGTTTGCGGCCAGCCTCAGCTACTTAGTGAGGCCCTCTGCAACTTCGTGAGACCCTGTTTCAAAATAAAATATAAAAAATAGGGCCGGGGGTGTAGCGCGGAGGTAGAATGCCCCTGGGTTCAATCCCTGGTACCGCAAAAAAAAAAAGAAAGAATCAAAGACTAAAAGCCAAGTTAGGTAACAAGGTCTAATATACCATCTGCATTGTTTTAGGAGATGTATAGAACATCAATACTACAGAAATCTAATAATTGACACTTCATTGATGGAAATGTTCCAGCTACCCTCTGATTTTAAGGATTGATATAGCAATAGGAAAAGAAATGTCTATACTTACATTTCAAGTTTTGCAACAAATGACAGTGACAAAGGATGACAAAGTATAGTTTATTTCCAGCTCTGAAAGAAAACATACTGTGTGGCTTCATTATAATACTATTTTGACACAATGTTAAGTGAAAAAAAAGAAAGAAAGAAAGAGCCCTCCCTCCCTCCCTCCAGCAGGCCTGCGCAGACGCTGTTCCCGGTGCTGGCGATGCAGGCGGCTGGCTGCCCGTGATGCTGGTGCCCACATTCCAGTAGGCCAGTGCTGCCCTTTAGTGCATGTCTGCCATGTGCCAGGCTCAGCTCCACGCTCTTGGCATGTAAAGACTCATTTAACCCTCAGATGTCTGAAGGGGATAGGTCCTGTTATAGTCCCATCTCGAGATGTGGAAACTGAGGCACAGAGCGGCTAAGTCACACAGAGAGTAAGGCGTGGGTAGAGATTTGAGGTACACTCCCGGCCCTATTTTATTTTTTATTTGGAAACAGGGTCTCAGTAAGTTGTTGAGGCGGGTCTTGAACCTGCGATCCTCCTATCTCAGCCTCCCAAGTACTGGGATTACAGGCATGCGCCACCACACCTGGCTTTGCTTTGTCTGTTGTTAAAAAAATTAAAAATACATGTTAGGGTTTATTATAGCAAACTTAGAAAAAAACAGACAGGTAAAAACAAACCAAAAACCCAGGTCAATGATATGACTCAAAACTACTGTTCGTGGCGTTGCATTCTGAAATGCACCACAGCAGAATGTCCCTGGGCTTGAAAACAGGCTTGACGTAGTGGTCCATTTAGTTTAATGCCCGTGGTTTGCAAGGGGTGTGTGGTGTGTGGGCAGGGGAGGGGTATAGGGAATGGTGACTGGGGGCTCTCTGGTCAGGAGCCCCAGTGTCAGGGCAGGTGCATGAATACCTGTGCCACAAATACCAGGCTGAGGACAGCTGGCTCGTGCAGGAGCTCCAGGTACGCATCTGGGTCAGGAGTAGGTGAGCTGGTTGGGAGGGGGAGGGAGGCCGGGTTCATGGAGGAGAGGCTGGAGGTGGATGCAAAGGGTGGTGGAACTTCTTTTTCTCTCTTTTTTTTTTTGTGGTACTGGGGATTGAACCGAGGGGCATTCTACCTCCGAGCCACATCCCCAGCCCTATTTTTATTCTTTATTTTATTTATTTATTTATTTATTTATTTATTTATTTTTGCGGTACCGGGGATTGAACGCAGGGGTGTTCTACCTCCGCGCTACACCCCCGGCCCTATTTTTTATATTATATTTTGAAACCGGGTCTCACAAAGTTGCGGAGGGCCTCACTAAGTAGAGGGAGAGAGAGAGAGAGAGACGAGAGAGAGAGCGAGAGCTGAGGCTGTCTGCGAACCCGGATTCTCCGGTCTCCGCCTCCCAAAGTACTGGGATTACAAGCGTGCGCCACCACGCCCGGCTTATTCTTTATTTTGAAACAGGGTCTCACTAAGTTGCAGAGGGCCTCACTAAGTAGCTCAGGCTGGCCATGAACCTGCGATCCTCCTGTCTCAGCCTCCCAAGTACTGAGACTATAATCGTGCGCCGCCACGCTCTGCAGAAGGAGCCCCGGGGAAGGGTGAGTGCTCCAGGTGGAGGGAAGAGCACAGACTGGCAGCGGGAGCACAAACCTACTGGGAAGGGATTGGCCAGAACGTCAGGGAGCTCCGGGTACACATAACCTCAACCCTCTGCCGCCACTTGCATGCCAGGAGAGTGGAGACTCCACACCACGGAGCAGTCCAGCCCCGTCGTCTCACACCCTCGGCTTTTCCATTTTGCCACTGCTGTCACTGTGATGACCTTTCCCTGAATGAGTTCTCATAGTCACAAGACAGCTGCAGCATGTCCCAGTGTCACAGCCAAACAAAACCAAACCCTGTAGAACAAAAGGAGGCCATATGTGCATCTCATCTGTCTGGCTTTCTCTTAATCACCGTACAAACCTTTATCCAGGAGCAAGGGAGGACTTTGCCCCTTGTTTCCGTGGCATCACGCGCTCATGTCCAAGTTGATGCCCTGTGAGAGAGGAGAGACTTGCAGTGCTGACTCAGGGCAGCTCCCGACCCTGCGAGAGGATGTGCGAGGCCCCGTGTGGTTCAGGTAGACAGCACGGGGAACCAGGGAGAGCGAGGCTGGAAAGCTTGAGCGAGGGCATAGTGCGGTGTGTCACGAGCAGAAGGACCAGTTACACCCTCTTTCTCTCCCTTTGATGGAACCTGTTGACTTAGAACAGAGAAGTTGGGCTGGCCCCCACACCATCAGTAGCAAGAGCGAGGAGGGCCCCCAGTGCAAGCCCTTCCCCCTCAGAGCCTCTCCACCACTGTCTTGTTCAAGACTGGGGGCCTGAGCCAGACATGGTAGTGTGCACCTGTAATCCCAGTACTTGGGAGACTGAGACAGGAGGATCACAGGTTCAAGGCCAGCCTTAGCAACTGAGTGAGTAAGACCCTCAGCAACCTAGTGAGGAGAGACTGTTTCAAAATAAAAAAAAATGAAATAGAGCTAGGTGTGTAGCTCAGAGTTAGAGCGCCCCTGGGTTCAAACCACACACACACACACACACACACACACACACACACACACAGAGGACTGGGGGGAGCTGCACACATTTTTCTTTATTTTTTTATTTTTTATTTTTATTTATTTTTTTGGTACTGGGGATTGAACCCTGAGGCATTCTATCTTCGAGCTACATACCCAGTCCAATTTTATTTCTTATTTGGAAACAGGGTCTCACTAGGTTGATGAGAGTCTGAGGCTGTCCTCAAACCTGTGATCCTCCTGTCTCAGCCTCCCAAGTACTGGGATTACAGGCATGCGGCACCACACCCAGCCACCACACTTTTTTCTATAAAGGATCTGATAGTAATTATTTGAGACCGTGTTGCCTAAGAGGCAAAATCGGGAGTAGCAGGGACAGAAGCCAGGCTGCGTGAGTGGAGGCGAGAGGGAGCGGGCAGGAAGTGCCAGCAGGAGGCAGTGACCGCTGTGTAGTCCTTTCTGCAGACCAGCTCTCCATTTAGACCATTTTTGAGGTTAGTCTGCGTTGGTGCAAAGTATCACTTATACTTAAAAAAAGAAGTCTGCTTTTCAGGAGGGCGCGGTAGGGAGGAATTATGATGGAGTGCAGCCAGGACTGAGATGGGGACGAAGGCGAGGAGCGGTCAGTGTTCTGTGTCTGCCAGAGTCAGCGCAGGATCTTGGGAAGAAGGTGGCTGTGGACTTGCGTGGACCTCAGGTGCAATTTCTGCCCTCTACTCCCTGCTCTGTTAGTTGGAACCAATGACATCACCTCACTTTGATCCCCGGCTTCTTCCCCTGGGGTTCGTGGGGTGCGGGGGGGGGGGGCTCAGGAAGGCTGCAAAGCCCCAGCCCAGTGCGGAGCCTCAGCAGCGCTCTCAGGATGTGCATCAGGAGGTGAGGAGCTGCGTACACCTGTCAGGCGAGCAGACCTGGCTGGAGAGGGACCCCTCCAGGGGATGGAGTGTGCCTTCACATCTAGGCTCTGCTCCGGCCACTTGCCTCGTTTAGCTTATGTCGGCAGTGGAGGCAGTGTGCGTGGACAGTGTGAGGACGGCAGCCTGCACCAGGAAGTCACGGGATGCCTTAGTAAGAGCAGAATTCCCGACGCAAGCTGTGAAACCGGCTGAGTCACAGCAATCTCTGTTCACCATTCCAGAGGGCTCTGCCCTTTCTATGACGGCTTGCTCAATACACCTCCAGTATTACTTCATGTGGCTTTTGTGTTTGAAGGGGAAAAACTGCATTTGGTCAGATATGTTCCAGGGAAGTGATTCAAATATCCTTTAACATTGTTTCCAGATTATTTGAGTTGGTTGAACCCTACTTTTTTTTTTTTTGCAGTACCAGGGATTGAACCCAGGGGCATTCTATTCTACTTCCGGGCGACACCCGCAGCCCTATTTTTTATTCTTTATTTTGAAACAGGGTCTCACTAAGTTACAGAGGGCCTCACTAAGTAGCTGAGGCTGGCTGCAAACCCGGATTCTCCTGTCTCAGCCTCCCAAGTACTGGGATTACAAGGCGCGCCACCACGCCCGGCTGAACCCTACTTTTATTTCATATGAGACTCCAACAAAGAATCCCTTTGAGCTAAGACAGGTAGAGGCAGCCAAGAGCCTCCACGGGCCCTGGAGAGAACCATGACCTCACTGGGGCACCACTGCCTGTGGAAGAGGGGACGTGGGGTATGTTGAGGCAGGAGCCCTGGGTTTGCCTCCCTGAGCAAGCCGTGTCCTTCCTGAGCTCGGCCCTGTCCATAAAACAGATAGAAGCACCTGCCTGTCGAGGTCCCGTGGGCGGCTCCAAATAGTGCAGGAGAACACCAATGCAGGACACCTGGCGTCCATTCCTTTACAAATCTATAGCTCGATTGAGGCAGTTTCCATGTCACCTGTAATTCACCCATTTCAAGTATACAACTCAATGATATTTTAGTAAATTTACCGAATTGTGCAAACATCACCATAATCCAGTTTTAGAACATGTCTATCACCCCAGTAAGGTCCCTCAGGCACTAATCTACTTTCTGTCTCTTGAAATTGGGCCTTTTCAACTTCACACCAAAAAATAAAAAACCCATCTATAAATGGGCAAGTGAACTAAACAGACACTTCTCAAAAGAAGAAATACCAATGGTCAAGAAGTATATGCCAAAATGTCCAACATCCTTAGCAATCGGGGAGATGCAAATCAAAACTCCCCTGAGATTCCATCTCATTCCAGTTAGAATGGCCGTCATCAAGAACACAAGCAATAATAAATGCTGGCGAGGGTGTAGGGAAATAGGAACTCTCATACACTATTGTTGGGGTTGTAAATTAGTTCAACCACTATGGAGATCAGTATGGAGGTGCCTCAAAAGACCAGGAATAGAACCACCATATGACCCAGGTATACCATTCCTCAGTATCGTTCTAAAAGAAAGAATATTAATAGTGATGCATACATACCCAGGTTTATGGCAGCACAGTTCATAATAGCCAAATTATGGAACCAACCGAGGTGTCCATGAACAGATGAATGGATAAAGAAAATGTGGTATATGCACACGATAGAGTTTTACTCAGCCACAAAGAAGCAATATTATGTCATTTGCAGAAAAACAGATGGAACTGGGGAACATGATGCTAAGTGAGATCTGCCAGACTCAGAAAATCAAGGGCCACGTGTTTTCTCTTATATGTGGAAGCTAGACAGAAAATAGGAAAGAAAAGGAACCTTATGAAAATTAGGAGAGAGACTGGTAAAGTGGAAGGGGGTTGGGGAGGACAAAGGGGAGGGGAAGAGGAGGTATGGAGAAAGAAAGAGACCAAATAACTTATGTGCATATATGAGTGTATCACTGTGAGCCTTACTAACAAGTATGGGGAGGGAAATGACCACATCAAGTGATGTTATATACATATATGAATGTATCACTATGAATCTCACAGTCATGTACAAGTATAATACACCAGTAAAGAGTTAAGAAAAATTTATCTCAAAAAATTTGGCCTTTCAGAATTTTTTTTCTTTTTTCGTGGTAATGGAGATTGAACCCAGAGACATTCTACCTCTGAGCTACACCCCCAGCCCTTTTTTTTAATTTTTTGCTTTGAAACAGGGTCTCCACTAGGTTGCTGACAGGCTCGCTAAGTTGCTGAGGCTGGTCTTGAACCTGTGATTCACCTGTTCCAGCCTCCCAAGTACTGGGATTCCAGGCATGCACCACTATGCCTGGCTTTTTCAGAACATTTTATTGTGTGGTGTTTTGTATCTGGCTTCTCTTAGTTGATGCTTTTGAGATTCCACGTTGTAACATGCATCAGTACTTCATTCCTTTTTATTGCCAAGTAGTATTCCATTTATGGATATACCACATTTTACTTGTCCATGTACCATTTGGGTTGTTTCTAATTTTTGGCTCTTATGAACCATGTTGCCAAGAACATGTGTGTGCACTTCTTTGTGTGGATAAATATTTTTGTTTCTTCTGCATAGATACCTACCATAATTGTTGGTCATATAGGAGCATTTTAAAGAAACTGTTAAACTGTTTTCCAAAGTGACTGTACCATTTTACATTCTCATAAACGGCATGTGGAGGTTCCTGGTTCTCTGATCCTCAGCAGTACTTGTTATTATCTGTCCTGCTGTGAAGTGGCATCACATTATGGTTTTAATTTGCAGTTCCCTAATGACTAACGATGTTGAGCATCTTTTCATGTGCTTATAGCCATTTGTACCTCTTAGATAAAAGTCTCATTTACATCTTTTGCCTATTTTTTGATTCGGTTGATCTTATTGGGTACAAGAGTTCTTTGTCTTCTGGATAAAAGTCATGAGTTTTGCAAATATTGTCTTAGGCTATTGTTCATCTTTTTGTTTTCTGAATGGCATTTTTTTCTTTTTTTGCAAGTACTGAGGATCAGACCCAGGGCCTCCTGCTAGGCAAGTACTCTACCACTGACCTGTATCCCCAGCGCTTTAGTGGTGTCTTTGAGCACCAATATTTTAAATTTAAAAAATTAAATTTAAAAGTGTTAAATTATTTTAAATTTTTAAATTAAAAAATTTAAAATCTAGTTTATCATCTTTTAATTTTATGGACCATGCTTTATGGACCATATCTGCAACATCCTTGCAGTTATAATTCAAGGTCCCAAATATTTTCTCCTATCTTATCTTCTAAAAGTTTTATTCCATTTTTTATTTAGTTTTTGTGTGTGGTGTGAGATGTGGGTCTCAGATCAACTTTTTGCATGTGGACATCTAAATTGTTCCAGCACCATTTGTTGAAGACAATTCTTTCCCCAGTATAGTTTTGAAACCAAAAAGTGAGAGCCCTCCACCTTCATTATTCTTTTTCAAAATCATTTTGGCTCTTCTAAGGTCTTCTGCAATTCCACGTAAAATTTAGGATTGCCTTGTAACTTTCTGCAAAATGAACCTGCTGATCTTTTTTTTTATTGTTATTTTTACAGTTTTCAATTTTCTGATCTACGAACATGAGATGTTTCTCCATCTATTTAGATCATGTCAGTCAGTTTTCCAACACTATAGCAAAATACCTGAGATAATTATCTTATAAAGAGAAAAGGTTTATTTTTGGCTCATGGTTTTGGCGGCTCCGGTCTGTGACCAGGTGGCCATTGCTTTCTTAGGCCTCTGGTGGGGAGGCTTGATGACACTGGTGTGGAGCATGTGACAGAGCAAACTGCATGGCCAGAAAGCAAAAGAGAAGAGGAAGAGGGGCCAAGAGTCCATAGTGCTGTTGCAGGGTGTGCCCCCCATGGCCTAAGGACCTCCCACCGGCCCCCCCTCCTAAAAGTTCCATCATCCCCAATGGCAACCCCGGGACCAAGCCTATAATGTATGGCCTTTGGGGGACATTCAGCATCTAAATGATAGCAGATTCATTTCCATCCACGGTATTTTATGATTTTCATTATACAACTCAGACTTACTTTGTTAAATTTATTCCTAAATATTTTATTTTGGGTTGTACCTGCCTTTTGACATCTTAGGGGAGAAATGTCATCGGTGGTGTCACGGCGCAGTTGGACGGGTGTATCCACTCACTTCCGCTTTCATTTAGGAGTAGGTTAAATCTGACGGCAGTGATTTAATTTTTTTTCTTGTGAAATAGCAAACAATTAATGTGTCTATAACACAAGTGGACAATCTAAAGAATAGTGAAAAAAAAGAAAATGGCCAGTACCCTGTCCGATGGAATCCCCCTCCCTTCCCTCTGGGGACCAGCTTCCTGAATTTTTTGTCAGTCATTCCTTTGCTTTGCTTTCTAGTTTTACCATATGCATATGTCATTGTCAACAACATAATGTCTATGTTAGCTTGTTTTGTCATTTAAATGACAAAATGGTTAAATGTAATCATAGTTATTTTTCCCATTATCTTCCTGAGCTTTACCTGTTTTGCAGCCTGGGTTGTATTTCATTCATTTCCCAATATTCCACACACAAGCACAAGGCAGTTTATTTGGGGCTGTTTCTTGGTGTTTGCTGTCAGAGTGATGCCATGAACAGTCTCCTGTTATGCCATGGCTGGCGTTTCACTAGGGTATAGCTAGGAGTAGAATTACGGGCTTGGGGGGTGCGTGCTTCAACCCAATTGATGCCAAGATGTTTTCCAGAGTGGAGCGCCAGTTACACTATACTTTGCCATAGTTGTATTAGTTTCCCATGCTGCTGTAACAAATGACCCCCAAGCTTAGTGGCTTGAAACGACACACATTTCCCATCTCATATTTCTGGAGGCGAGGAGTCTGCAGTGGGTCTCACTGGTTAATTGAAGTATTGATGGGATAAAATATCACTCAGACACAGACTCTCCTGCCTCACTCTCTACATGGAAAGAACTTTGTGATTAAATTGGGTTACTTCACTAATCCAGGAAAACCTCTCTATTTGGGGGCCAGTGGATTAGCAACCTTAAATCCATCTGCTATCTTAATTCCCCTTTGCCTTGTAATGTAACATATTCACTGGTCCTGGGCATTAGGATGTGTGCATCTTTGGGGGACTGTTATTCTGCTACTGCAATTGTTTTTTACCACATTATTCCACAGAACGGAGATTTAGATGGTTTAACAGTTAGCATGTATGTGTCATGCACTGCAGAGTGACATTTTGGCCAACAATGGACTGCACATATGAGGGTGGTCCCATGAGAATAGATCATCTAGTGACATGGTAGCCAGCTTAATTTGAGTAAGTGTACTCTATGACACCTTTCTCAGAACCTGTCCTGGTTGACAATTGATGCATGATTGTGTATATAAAATATTTAGTGACTATTTAAAAATAGTCTCTGTTTAGATTCTCCTTGGGTAATTTTAATAGTTTCTCTGTTGTCCCTACATGAAGCACTCTTGAGTTCTGTAGTCAGAATGCCTGGGGTCTTTCCCCATTTATAAAGTGGGGTTGTAGCCGGGTGTGTTGGCGCACGCTTGTAATCCCAGTACGTGGGAGGCTGAGACCAGACGATCCGGGTTCGCGGCCAGCCTCAGCTACTTAGTGAGGCCCTCCACAACTTAGTGAGACCCTGTTTCAAAATAAAGGATAAAAAATAGGGCTGGGGGTGTAGCCCTGAGGTAGAATGCCTATGGGTTCAATCCCCGGTACTGCCAAAAAAAAAAAAAGTGGGGTCGTGACCTTCATCACAGGGTTGTTGTGAAAAGTAAATGAGCTAACATGCAGGAGGCCTTAGCACAGGGCTGGACACATGGAAGGAAGCCAGTAGATGTGTTCATTATCCCATTTATTTAGTCATCCACTCATCTAACAGCTCTTGCAAGTCAGGCCCTGGACCTTCCAGCGGTGCTCAACATGCAGCACCTGTATATTGAACACCATCTTTGCCACAGCACAAGTCTGTTTGCGTGGGGCATCTGCAGGCCAAACTCCAGGCCTAGTGTTTGTTTCTAGTTTTTCTTTGCTATGACCAAAACACCTGACAAGAACAACTTAGAGGAGGAAAGGTTCATTTGGAGTCATGGTTTCCGAGGTTCAGTCCACGGTTGGCCAGCTCCAAGGTAGAAGCATCCTGGTGGCAGGGCGTGGTGGAGGAAAGCTGCTCAGCTCATGGCAGCCAGGAAGGGGGCAGGGAGGTAGTGCCAAAGACAGATACAGGCCTCAAGGTCGTGCCTTCAGTGACTCCCCTCCGGCACCTTCTGTCCCCTCCGAACCTTGCTAGGGAGACCAGCTTTCAACACATGAGCTTTTGGGGGACATTTCAGACCCAAATCACAACAGTGTTAGACAGGCTTTCTTTTCTTGAGCTGATGCTGTTGAGAATTCCATGAAGATTCTTTTCTTCCCTAGGGAGGTGAGGCTGAGCACACTTCCTTCTAAATGCTTACTTATGTCTTTGTTCCAGGAAAGACATATTTAACTAAGCAGAAAGTTAGGCAACATTTTTCTCTTCTGTCCTCCAGTGATTTCCATGTCTTGAAGTGGAGCATGTGTCCTCTGAGATGAGGAAGCAGCGTGTCCTCACTCTTGTGTGGGCAAAGAATGGCAGGAGGGAAGTTTTCCATCACCCTAAGCCCTCACATTGGCTTCTTTGGAAAAAAAAATATATATATATATATACACACACACATAAACACATATATATTATACACACACACACACACACACACATTTTTAAATAAAAAGCACATTTCTCATCCGATTCCGGAGTCTCACTTTTGAATCTTCATTCAGTTCTCTGAATGGTGACTGTAACAACTGAAGCTCTTTGGATCAATAGACTCCTGTGTGATACAGGACTAGTTGCTAAGCTTTTCTGTGTGTGTGTGTGGTACTGGGGATTGAACCCAGGGGCATTCTACCTCTGGGCTACACCCACAGCCCGATTTTGTATTCTTTATTTTGAAACCGGGTCTCACTAAGTTGCGGAGGGCCTCACTAAGTAGCTGAGGCTGGCTGTGAACCCGGATCCTCTGGTCTCAGCCTCCCGAGTACGGGGATTACAAGCATGCGCCACCACGCCCAGCTTAGTTGCTAAGCTTTTAACATGTTGGTTCCACATTCTGAGCTGCTCTGTTTTTGAGACCTAATTCCCTGCTTTCAAGAGGCTTTGTATGGTCTGAATTATGGAAATAAATTATGTAGGACTTTCAAAGGCTGTTACCCATAGTTGTGGTGGTGTTGTGTGTAGCCCACATAGGCAGTAGTTTTCTTTGGGTGGGTGGGTAGCTTTTAAAATTGAAGTGAAAAAAACATAAATGTATGGGGTTTTTTGCGGCCAGCCTCAGCTACTTAGTGAGGCCCTCCGCAACTTCGTGAGACCCGGTTTCAAAGTAAAGTATAAAAAAATAGGACCGGGGATGTAGCTCGGAGGTAGAACGCCCCTGGGTTCAATCCCCTGTACCGCAAAAAAAAAAAAAAAAAAAAAAAAAAAAACTTTTGTGGTATTGGGGGTTGAACCTAGGCGTGTTCCACCTCTGAGCTACATTCCTAGGCCTATTTTGTTTTTATTTTGAAACAGGGTCTCACTAAGTTGCTGAGGACCTCTCTAAGTTGCTAAGACTGGCCTCAAACCTGCAATCTTCCTGTCTCAGCCTCCCAAGTACTGAGATTACAGGTGTGTACCACCACACCCATCTTAAATGTTTCTGTTTTTCTTTTTCGTACTGGGGATTCATAGCCCCCCCCCCTTTTTTTTAACAGGGTCTCGCTAGGTTACTGAGAGTCTCACTAAGTTGCTGAGGCTGTCCTCAAACCTGTGATCCTCTGTCTCAGCCTCCTAAGTACTGGGATTATAGGCTTGCATTACCATGCCAAACCTTAAATGTATGTGTTTAACAACAATAATTTAAAAACCTGACCAATAGGGAACAATTCACAGCAAGTCTCCCAAGATACAGACGTGTGTTGCTCATTAGAACTCTCAGATGGGCCACTTCCTAGGCAGATATAGAGCTTGACTAATTTGTCTCTTCCAGGCAGACGCGTGCCATGCCTACCAGATCATTCACAGGAATGGGATTCCCGATGAGCAGATCATTGTGATGATGTACGACGACATTGCCAACTCTGAAGAGTAAGTGGGGGCCTTTGAACATGGTGGCAAAGAGTGTTGGGACGTTAAAAGCCTCCACTGTGTCCAAGCTCACAGGACCTCTTAGAACAGCAGCCTGATGTTAGAATACAGCAGCCCCTGGATGAAAGACCCCTGGGATCCCTCATGTTGAGCTCTGAACTATTTTGGGGCACCCTGGCCGTGGTAGGGCCGGAGGAGAGAGCGGTGGAGGGTACTCTGAAAGGGTTAAAGCCCACGTTCCTGCTTAGCCTTGAGAGCTGCTCCTTGGGGTCTGTGCATTCTCTGGTGCCTGATCCCAGCTGCTGAGCCGGGACACAGCACAGCTGGCCTGTTTGTAGAAGGCTCTTGTTCATACATTAGATTTTACTGCCCTTCTTTCTATACCTGTTTACTTTTACGACTTACTGCTTTTTTGGTGGAAGCATTCTACTTCTGAGCTACACCCCCAGCCCTTTTTATTTTTTATTTTGAAACAGGGTCTTTCTAAGTTGCTGAGGGCCTTGCTAAGTTGCTGAGACTGGCCTCAGACCTGCAATCCTCCTGTCTCCACCTCCCAAGTACTTGGATTACAGGCATGCGCTACTGTGCCTGGCGACTTACTACATTTAATTTTACAAGTAATCTTTAGTGTCTACCTATCCTGTTTCCTGAGGAATTGAGGAAAAGCTGGTCTGGGCACTGTGCTCAGCCAGGTCTTATCACCCCGGCTCCTGGCTGTCCTGCTGTGGTCCCTGAGGGATGTAGCCCTTCACTGAGGTCGCATTGGGCTGTCACAGAATGCACTCTGAGCCTCTGCCAAGAGCCCCCGCCCCGCCCCCTGCCCAAACCATCAACACCCTGGTGGCCTGCAGGGCGAGAATGCCAAGCACAGTGGTTTACTCTTTCTCCACACAGTCGGGTATATTTTGAGGAGAGACTTCAGAGGCATGTCACATCTGTGTTTCAACTGTGTCCTTTGATTCGCAGCAACCCCACTCCAGGCGTTGTGATCAACAGGCCCAACGGCACAGACGTGTACAAGGGAGTCCTGAAGGATTACACCGGGGAGGTGAGGTGCTGGGGAGCCAGTGGGCTTCCTTTTCATTTCTCTGATGATGTTTCTTTCTTGTATTTCTAGAACCGGAACCTGACGAGGCTGATTTCTTGTCAATGTTTCATGTTCCTTTAGGATTAGTGCTTGAGGAGTAAATTATACAAGTTTTTGTGTGTGTGTGGGTGGGGGGGATTGAACCCAGGGCCTCATGCATGCAAGGCAAGCCCTACCACTGTGCTGCATCCCCAGCCATATTTTATTTTTGATACTGGGGATTGAACCCAGGGGCATTCTACCTCTGAGCTACACCCGCAGCCCTATTTTATTTTTTATTTTGAAACAGAGTCTCACTAAGTTGCTGAGGGCCTTGTTAAAGTTGCTGAGGCTGGCCTCGAACCTGCGATCCTCCTGTCTCAGCCTCCCAAGTACTGGGATTACAGGTGTGTGCCACCACACCTGGCCCCCTGTCTTATTTTTTTGAGATGGGTCTCACCATGTGGTCCAGACTAGCCTTGAACTCCTGGGCTCAATGATCCTCCTGCCTTAGCCTCCTGAATAGCTGGGACTACAGGCGTGTGACACCATGCCCCACTCAGTTGAGGGTTTTGCAGCAAGATAGAGAAAAAGGAAAAGGGGAAATGTTCAAAATAAATTGCAGTCTACTGATATTTAGTTTTGGTCTTTGTATAATTTAAGCCTAATAATACATTTCCTTAATGATAACCTGATTTTATTAAGATATTGCTGATAATCTGATTATAGATTATCTGTGCTTTATGAAAAATCAATTTTATCAGCCTCAAACCTAGTGCTAAGTATCTTGCTTTTTCCTGAAGATAGGTTTTTGTTCATAGTTATTATAGTACATTACTTCCCAATGTTTTTAATATTTATCCCATTTGATAAGATTATACAAATTGATACACGTTAAACATAATGACTTCAGACTCATGGTTTTCATAACCTCTTTTTCTTAATTTCAGAAGGATCTGTTAGGAGCCAATATTCTTTGTGATAAAATCTGAAGTCTAGCTTTTTTTAGTTTCATTTATTTTTTCTTTTAAATTCAAATATAATTAAATTGAACATATATGTAATATAATTGATTTCATTTATATTAAATTGTTTCTTTCTATATACTCATACAAGGAAATGCTTGGAATCTGGGTGGTGGGATTTTTGGTGACTGTTTTTTCTTGTGTATTTTTTTGTATTGCTTTTAATGATCCAGCATCGATTTTATGAAACCCTCTTTAAGGTCATTGAATGTCCTGGGGACTCAGCCTCTTAGGCAGCAAGCTGGATGCAAAGCCAGGACCTGTGGCTCTGATTTCTGCCTCTCTCTTTCTGTCTCTTTGAGGGGGTGTTCTAGAACTTTCCATGTCAGCATCTTTGGGTTTCTCCACACAGACTTTACAGTGGTCAAGGAGGAATGGCAGGCTTGCTGAGTTGCCATCAACCAAAAGCAAAATGGTGCTGGCCTGTGGGTTGTACTCACCGTTGCCTGGGGTCCCTCTTGGTTCTGGAACGTTTCTGTTGAGTCTTGGTGACCTGGGTCTGGTTGGGTCTAGCAGCTGATTTTGCCTCCTGGTTCCTTGTAGGATGTTACCCCACAAAACTTCCTTGCTGTGCTGAGAGGCGACGTAGAAGCAGTGAAGGGCAAAGGATCTGGAAAAGTCCTCAAGAGGTAGCCTGTGTTCTGTGGACCTCACACAGAGTTCTGTCAGCGAGCTGGACCCTCCGTGCAGAGGGTTTAAACAGGCGCCGTTCTTTGTTCCTGTCTACCTGTGGGAAATTCCAGAGGGGCGCTCTATCCTGGCCTAGGACAGCCTGTGTAGGGGCAATGCTTCTTTTGATAGCCCATTTCTGTGCTGAATTAACCCTGTGATACTGCATCCCTCACTACTCTTTTTTTTTTTTTTGTGGTACTAGGGATTGAACCCAGGGGCATTCTACCTCCGGGCTACACCCCCAGCCCTATTTTTTATTCTTTATTTTGAAACAGGGTCTCACTAAGTTGCAGAGGGCCTCACTAAGTAGCTGAGGTTGGCTGCGAACCCGGATCCTCCTGTCTCAGCCTCCCAGGTACTGGGATTACAAGCGTGCACCACCACGCCTGGCTTTTTTTTTTAACTTTTTAAATTGGTGCATTATAACTGTACCCGATAGATTCACAGTGATACATTCTCACATGCACATAACATTATGTGGTCTGTTTCCTTCCTCAGATCACCCCTTTCCCTCTCCTTCTCCCACCCGTACATGATAGTGAGATTGATGAGTGGATAAAGAAAGCGTGTGGTACATACACACAGTGGAGTTTTACTCAGCACAAAGAACAAAATAATTATGTCAATTATAGGAAAATGGCTAGAACATCATGCTAAGTGAGATCAGCCAGACTCAGAAAATCAAGGGCCTCATGCTTTCTCTTATATGTGGAAGCTAGAGGAAAAAAAAGAAAGAAAAGGGACCTCGTGGAAACGAGGAAAGAACAGTATAGTAATGGAACGGGGTCGGGAGAGGGAAAGGGGAGGTATGAGGAAGGAAACAGACCGAATAATGTACATGCATGTGCGAATGTATCACTGCGAACCTCACTACTCCTGTTTAAATAATTTTGATTGAAGCTGGGCATGGTGGTGCACGTTCGTAATCCCAGTACTTGAGAGGCTGAGACAGGAGGATCACAGGTTCTTGGCCAGCCTCAGCTACTTCATGAGGCCCTCTGCAACGGAGACCCTGTTTCAAAATAAAGAATAAAATATAGGACTGGGGGAGTAGCTCAGAAGTAGAATGCCCTTGGTTTCAATCCCTAGTACCGCAAAAAAAAAATTTTTTTTTGATTGGTGCGTTGTAATTGTACATGATAGTGATATTCATAGTGATACATTCATATATGCCCATATTACCTGAACCTCACTACTCTTAATAAATGTTCCCTGTCACTTAAACCCACTGTTCTTTGCTGTCTGTGGATCATAGCACTGGTCTGTCCCAGGATCAGTGGAGCGCCTGGACAGGTGTGAATCCCTGTCTGCCTCCAACCTGTGCTCTGATCATGGGTCAGCACCCTGGAGAAGGCTGGCATTTGCACTGGGGAACTATCCCCATGCTTGCCCTGCTGGCTGTGGCTAGAGATGTCTCATTGCTTAGTATTTCCTCATGTAGCATTTTCATGAAATGTCAGAGACTTAGGAGCATGTTTCTTTGATGCCAGCAGGGAAACCTGGGCACAGGTGAGCTTGCATGAACTCGTACAGAGCCGGACATCCGTGCAGGGTGAGCTGAATTGGCTCCGCGTGAGTTAGTGCATCCCTGTAGCCTGAAGCAATGACCTGAGCCGGAGCCCTGGTGAGGGAGGACAGGTGGCGTCTGAGGATTCCGGGGGAGCCTCAGAGCTACTCGGCTGTGTCCCGCCTCCCTTACTCATTTGGGGTGTTCTGGTTGGAGAGTGTGGCTGCCTGGGAAGAGGCCCAATTGCACAGGACCCCACTGTATGGATCACCCTGGCCATTGGACAGGCCACCCAGCAAAGCTCCCTCCTTCCCAGCTGTCATGCGGAGCTTCCAGGCGGCAGCACAGGGCTGGTGGTGCAGGCTAGCAGGCTGGTGGTGCAGAGGGAGGGGCTGCTCCCAGGCCCGTGTTCCTCCTTCACCCTGGTTGGGCAGCCATCATCCCTAGGCCTCTTCACTTCTTGATTAGGGCAATTTTTCAGAGAAATGGGAGTAGAAATAGAAATAGGAAGCCGTCCACCTCCGGCTCTCATTTGCCTCTGTTCTCTTGGCAGCGGCCCCCAGGACCATGTGTTTGTTTACTTCACTGACCACGGAGCTACTGGAATACTGGTTTTTCCCAATGATGATGTGAGTTTTTCTTAACATTTTGATCTTGGGGTGTTTCTTGTTTTGTTTTCAGTGCTGGGGATGGACACCCAGGGCCTCATGCACGCTCGGCCGGCACTCTGCAACCTGTGTCCCCAACGATTTTTCTTAACATTTTAAAGACAAACTTGAAAAGTAGAAAACAAAGCCTGTGTGTTATATTAAAGCTGTAGTGTGTGTCCTAGTGTCCTACCAGGGCTGATTTGTACCTGTGGTCGATGGGTCTGGGGGACACGTTGAGCAGCCTGAAGTCTATCCAAAGGCCGCCTCTCCTGTAGCGGACACTACTTGCTTCATGGTCCCGCCGTGGCTTGTAGTGTACGCTACTTGTTCCGTGGTCCTGCCGTGGGAGGTTGCTGCTCCAGGCTACCGAAGTCTCTCACATGAAAGTGATTGTAGCGGAGTCAGATATGATAATATGGAGAAAATTATATTAATAATAGGGGTGGCTGGAGAGGAGGCAGCTTGACAATTCTCCTGGCCTCCTGCAGCCAGCACTTTACTTTTATAGAAGTTTAAACATTTCTAAAAGTGATTAAAGGGCAGGGCAGGCACGAGTTTAAGGTTACAGGCCATGTTTAGGGAGAGGGAATCATGGGACAAACTTAGAGGAAGGAAGGGTTAAACATTACTGGGTGGAGAAGACATCAAAGATCACACTTTATCAATTCCATCAGGTCCCTTGGAATTTGTCTGCTTGCGGACAAATCCCACTCAGCCAAATACCACGTACTCAGCTTGAGCCAGTCCAAGATGCGAATCTCAGTGTGCAGTTCTAAGATGGCTCTCGACACTCTCCCAGCTCGTTCCCCTACAGTTCTCCTGTCACAGTGTCAGTTGCTATCTCAGGACCAGGTGTGTCGCACCTGACACGGTAGAGCAAAGTCCCTGAATGCCTCCGGCCAAGTCCTGAATGAAGAAACGTGTTCTCTTAACTTTTTAAATATGTCAGACGGTTGAGATTATTACATTCTGAAGATGTTACTGTTCACCATGGTTACTTCTAAGCATTGGTTAAAAAAGAATTTCTAAAGTGTCTGTTGGTGGGTTACCCGCAAGTGATTTCCCGTGGTGTGTGGGTCTGATGTCGGTATTCTTATCTTTCAGCTCCATGTGAAGGACCTGAACGAGACCATCCGTTATATGCACAAACACAGAATGTACCAGAAGGTAACATCAGCTCGTGGTGGCCTCGGGGAAGAGTGTGGGGAAGCAGTAGAAGCAGGGCCCACGATGGTTCCTTCTGTCAGCTTTGACCACTGTTTCCCTAGGATTAGCCTTTCATGATTCTAGAGCTTTCGCTACTGGATCAGAACCACTAGAGAGTGCGTTAAGACACAGAGTGTGGGCCTCTTGACCAGCAGGAATGAATGGGAGGGGCTGTGAATTCACCTCTCGGTCTCCAGGTGCTGCTGCTGCGGGTCTGGGGACCACGCTTTGAGGACTGCTGTTCCTAGGACTGTCCCCAGTTTTGGACACTGGGGGAGGAACAGGCCGCCATCTCATTTTATTTCCACTCTGGCCCTCTTGCCTCTCTAGCGCCCTGTAGAAACTGCAGAGTATATGACGAGGAGTATATGATGGGGAGAAACTATAGAAACTGGGGAGTATATGATGGTAACTCAGAAAGATGGCCTGTCCCACAGTTTTGCTCTTTGAAGTTGTTTTCCTAAGCATCACGTGGCTCCATCTTCCCTGCATTACGGCAGCCAGTGGGCTGTTTTATTCTATGAGCAATGAATACACTTGACGTCTTACATGGCTCCTATAGCCCCTGCCTGCAGTCTCCTGCAGCAGCAACTTCTCCCAAGAGCCAGAGCGAGAGACTG
>PVJS01018743.1:0-12421 GCA_004027185.1 Glis glis | reverse complement strand
GCCTTGCAGATGGTGTTCTACATTGAAGCCTGTGAGTCTGGCTCCATGATGAACGACCTGCCCAATGATATCAATGGTAGGTGGGGGAGCTTTGCGGCGGAGCAGGGTGCTCAGCCGTGGGATGGGTCGTCCTTGGATGCTGCCATGTGGAACCAAGTGCTCTACATAAGCAGGGGCTGCCAGTGCAGCTTGGTTCAGACATGGGGTCACATTGGCAGGCAGCCCTGGCTTCCTCTGCTCTTTGGGGATTAGAAGTGAGGGGATAGCAATCTCTGAGCTTCAGCACAACTCCAGGTTCTGGCAAAGCTACCGAAGTCCAAATCCACATGGGCTTTGGACCAGCGTCGTATTTTGTGATGTGTTACTTAGGCTCCCTGGTCTCAGGCAGGTGACTTATCCTCTGATCCTCAGTTATACCCATCTGTAAAATGGGGATAAAGAGAGACTGTTTAAAAAAAAAGCTAGGAGTGGTGGTGCATGCCTGTAATCCCAGTACTTGGGAAGCTGAGACAGGAAGATCGCAGGTTTGAGGCCAGCCTCAGCAACCTTAGCCAGACCCTCAGTAACCCAGTGAGACCCTATTTCAAAATAAGAAATAAAATAGGGTTGGGAGTGTAGATTGGAGGTAGAATGCCCCTGGGTTCAATCTCCAGTCTTGTGTGTTGGGAGATATATATATGGTGGTACTGGGGATTGAACCCAGGGGCATTCTACCTCTGAGCTATACCCCCAGCTCTATTTTATTCTTTATTTTGAAACAGGGTCTCACTAGATTGTGGAAGACCTCACAAGTTGCTGAGGCTGGCTGTGAACCTGCGATCCTCCTGTCTCAGCCTCCCAAGTACTGGGATTACAAGTGTGTGCCACCACGCCCGGCTGAGTTACTTTATTTATTTATTTATTTATTTATTTATTTATATTTGAAGTACTGGGGATTGAACCTAGGGGCATTCTACCTCCAAGCTACACACCCAGCCCTATTTTTTTATTCTTTTTATTTTGAAACAGGGTCTCACTAAGTTGCAGAGGGTCTCAGTAAGTGGCTGAGGCTGGCGGCGAACCCGGATCCTCCGGTCTCAGCCTCCCAAGTACTGGGATTACAAGCGTGCGCCACCATGCCTGACTTGAGAGTTACTTTTTAAATAACACGTGTGTCTAGCACAGTGGGTGGAGACTGAATGGGAGCTATTGTAAAGGTTCACTTCAGGGGACTGTTTCTTTAAAAACATTTTTTGTGTGTGTGATACTGCAGATGGAACCCAAGGCCTTGCACATTCTAGCAAGAGCTCTACCACTAAGCTACACCCTCAGCCCTGATCTGATTTTTTTTAATAAATATTAACTCTCTCTAGAAACCAAATTAGTCCCAGAATTTCAAGTGACCCGAGCCATTAAACTTTGTCAGCATTCTTTGAGAATAGCATGATGTGCTCAGCATGCCTGTCTGCTTATTGCAGCAAAAAGAGTCTGTCAACTGGCTCCTCCTTCTTCCACATTTAATTTTAGATGAGTTATTGTAACGAGTGGACAGGGGTGGCCACGTTGCGTCTGCCTGCTCTCCCCGTACCGAGTGCAGGCGGCCGGCTTCGAGCATACCTGGGCACATTGGAAGGACTCCAGTTTCAAGTGTCGTCCCAGGCAGGGAATAAAATGCGACTCAAAGATGCTTTAATTCCTCCTAGTTTATGCAACTACTGCCGCCAACCCCAACGAGTCGTCCTACGCCTGCTACTACGACGAGGAGCGGTCCACGTACCTGGGCGACTGGTACAGTGTCAACTGGATGGAAGACTCGGACGTGGTGAGCCCTCGCGGGGCTGCTGGCCAGCTGCGGGTTAACAGTCGGGCTCTGGGCCTCGAAGGACATCAGTGTTTTCTTTTTGCAGGAGGATCTGACCAAAGAGACGCTCCACAAGCAGTACCGGCTGGTAAAGTCGCACACCAACACCAGCCATGTCATGCAGTACGGGAACAAGGTGAGTGGCCCCGTGCTCTTGCTCCCCGTTCCTTGAGCCCCGCGTGGGCTCGCCTGGGCTGTTTGTCTCTTGCTGAAGAGAAGCGGGATCCAGGTGAGGCGTGATCAAGGCAAGGATGGCTCTGCCTCCCATGGCCTCTTTGTCCTGGAACCTCACCAGGCTTAGCAACCAGACCTCGCTAGGATCAAACTGGCCGACTTTGGGAAAGTGATAGAACCTCTCGGATCCTGTGTCTTCTACGAGGCCACTAGGTGCACGACAGAAGGTCATGCATGAGCAACACCAAGCACAGGCCCCGCACACAGGTTTCTGGATTGAAAACTTCTCTTTCAGGTTCTGTGGCATTGTCCCATAGAATCCCACACTTGGATTCTCCCAGGCCTGACTCATTCCTAGCTGCAGGTTGTTACTCTCCCCTTTGGTTACAAACTAGACACATTTCACCCCCCTCCATCTCTATCCAGAAGGTAGCTAGGTGGTCAGATGGGTAAGTTCATGGGGCTGTCTGGCTGCGGAGGACTTGGGGCTCAGTGAAGTTCTGGGTGAGCCCTTTGCTAAAAGGCTTGCACAGGACTCCCAACACATCGTCCTCCAGACAGCCCGCCACCCCCCCCCCCGAGAGCTCACCAGCTGAGATCTGTGCCTTGGGCACAAGACTGGTCTTCTGGAAGACTGTAAGAGGCAGAAAACCTAACTCTCTTCAGCCATTCCCTGCAGAGCGCGGGCCTGCCAGCCAGGGGCAGCCCCAGGATATAAGAAGTACACTTGGGACACCGTGGCCTGGCCCAGTATTAGTGTGGGCATAGGAGAGAGCATGGCAGGGAGAGGCGGGAGGGTGTTGCCCTGGACATAGGGGCTCAGCCTGGGGCTTTCCGATCTCTTCATGGGGGTCCTCAGCATTGGGCATCTCTGGTCTCGGGAGAGTTGTGATGGATTCTTTGCATACTTTATATGTTTATGCATAGCTGTGTTTTTGTTTGTGGTGTTAGAACTGTTTTTAGATGACCGCTCCTTGGTTTGAGAACAGGACGCTTGTGGCATTTCTGTCCCTGTGGCTGGGGGCTGGTCTGCAGTGGCCTGTGCGGTGGGGAGGATGGCAGAGCCTGGCAGTTGTGCCCATTTGCTAGGCCCTGGTGCTAAGCGTCAGCCTGGCCTCTGTGTGCCCTAGCTCTGCCCTTCTTGTGGGATGGGACCCAGACCTCAGCTCTAACCTGGACAGATGCTTGGCACCTCCCTACTGCTCATCCCTAGGGACAGGCGGGAAGCAGGGGTGATGAGCACAATCCAGGGTCACTACGGTCAGAACCACTCTGGTCCAAGTTCCACCTGACTGTGGGTCAGCAGTTGTTACATGTGCAGGAATGGCTGTTCTGCCGCAAAGCCTGCTGGGTGCTTTAGCAGTCCCTTGTCAGTAGATTTCAGGTGCTCAAATGTGTCACCTTGCCTACTGTTGGGAACTGACCATGTGTTTTCAGACTGTGATGGGGCCCTTCGGTGATCCTAAGATGGTGGGAATGAGCCATGGGCCTCTCGTGGAGGGGCTGGACCCAGGGTACAGTGGCACATCTGCTCTTCCCACTTACAATTCTCTCTCTTTCCAGTCAATCTCTTCCATGAAAGTGATGCAGTTTCAGGGTACGAAGCACAGAGCCAGTTCCCCGATCTCTCTGCCTCCAGTCACACACCTTGACCTCACCCCGAGCCCCGAGGTGCCCCTGACCATCCTGAAAAGGAAGCTGATGAACACCAATGATCCACTGAAGTCCCGGGAGCTCACCAAGCAGATCCAGCGGCATCTGGATGTAAGTAGTGCTAAGAGGGACCCTTCCCAGCCTAGGTGGGCAGCGTGCGTGCGGGCGTGAGCGAGCTCCCCGCCTCCTGCCCAGGATCCAGCATTGCTCAGAACCAGCCCGCAGACCTCGAGGATGTGCGAAAGGAAACCAGCCTCTGGGCTGCATGTGAAGTGGGAGCCGGCGAGCAGAGCAGTGTTTGTCTTCATCGTCCATTAGTAAACTAACCACGACTGCTTAATAAGGAACAAGGGGTCTGGGGCCCGGCTCCCCTGAATCCTGCTAAGAAGCTTCGGCATATGGTGGTTCTCTCTTTTAGACTTGGTTGCTTAGAAGACATTGTTGTTTTGCTGCTTGTCGAGTTGTTAGCTAATCATGTGTATTTTTAAAGATCCATCACAAAATTTCTGCCATCCCAGACAATCACAGTTACAGCCTGAAATACTTCCTAAGACTCTGGGCTATCCTTTGCCATCACCAAATCAGCTCGTCAGTTGGTTTGGGACTGGCAAAACTATTTTTCAAATGATAGCCGTGTGCTCACTGGAATGCTGGAAAAAAGGGTTGCCTGTCCCTTCCAACAAAGCCAGCTCTGTGTCCACACGTGTCCCTGTCCTCAGCACAGCACAGTGAGGGAGGCTCTGAGATCAGGCCTGGGTTTTCTGGGAAAGATTTAAAAATGTATATTTTGTCTTAAATGCATCTGTCTAGTTATCCTGAGAGTGAGCGCCCTGTCCGTGTGTGATAACCCGGTCAACCAGGACATGTAGTTAGCTGGTGTCGAGCACAGTAGGACACAACATTCCTCATGTTTTTTAGTCTTAGCCTCTTTATACTCTTTAATTACTGATAGCAAAGAGCTTTTGTTTATGATGGGTTGTGTCTGTTGATATTCACTGTGTTCAAAATCAAAATGACACAGAAGAGCATAGTTCTTAGAAACGGAACCAGTTTTCTTGTGCTTGCTAAACAGTTGTATAAATCATACAGGGTTTCTGTAGTATCTGTTACAAATTTAAAAACTATTTCGGAGCCTAAGTACTTCTTGCTCAATTCAACTTTCTTGATAACTTGCATCATTACTTTTTTTGTGTGTGGTACTGGGGTTTAACCCAGGGGCGTTTTACCTCTGGGCTACACCCCCAGCCCTATTTTATTTTTTATTTTGAAACAAGGTCTCACTAAGTTGCTGAGGGCTTTGCCAAGTTGCTGAGGCTGGTCTTGAACCTGCGGTCCTCCTGTCTCAGCCTCCCAAGTACTGAGATTACAGGTGTGCACCACCACACCCAGCTTTGCATCATTAAATTTTTATGTGATATAAAGAATTATTTAAAAAGCAAAAACCATGATTTAAAACCATAAGAAACCCATCTTGTATTTTTTTTCTTGCTACTGGGGATTGAACCCAGGGGCATTCTACCTTTGCGCTACACGCTACACTCACAGCCCTATTTATTTTTTATTTTGAAACAGTCTCAAAAAGTTGCTGAGGGTCAGGCTCAGTAGCTGAGTTTGGCCTCGAACTTGCAATGATCCTGTCTCAGCCTCCCAAGTACTGGGATTACAGGTATGCACCACTGCACCTGGCTGTGTTAAGGTACTTTTAATGAAAATAACCATTTTCCCAAACAAAAACAGTTTTGGTTAGAAGAGCTGTATTGCCTTACGTATTTGCAAATCTCTTTTATGCTCAAAATAGAAGACAGCCAGCTCCCTGCGCCTGCATTCACCCTGTGGGGCTCTGTTGCTTTGGCCGAGGTACACGAAGAGAATCCAGCCTTGCACAGATACATAATTGAGAAAGGGAATGCCTTATGGGCGTGCAAGAGCCCTTGGGAACCCCAGGGTTCTGGACCACATGCTGGTCAGGCACACACTGGTCAGTGAGTTTTTGTGGAATTACAGATACGAAGGAAACAGACTCTGCCAGGAGAAGGGGAGGGTCAGAGAACTTAAGTGTAAAGTCTGCTTAATATAGAAGCAGTGTTCTCTTTGCGACACCTATTTCATTCCATGGGAGGAAAGCGAGTCCCCATTGTGCCCTGGCTCTAGCCGTCCACGGTGTCCTGCACGAGCAAGAGGCCTGTGACCACACAGCACCATTCATGGGACAGCGGCTGGCTTTGGGGCACCAGTTCCACAACCTTCTTCTCTCAGAGCGGGCGAAAGCTGCCCTTCAGGTATTAACTATACAGTTTCCATCATGCCAGGTCTCCAGAAGGCCAGGTGTGTCCTGCGGTCACACAGGCAGTGTCTCTTGTCCTCTTCGGATGCATTTATTGGCACGTGTTTTAGCCCACCAGACAGGTCTTTAGCCATGCTTCTCACTGTCCGGAGAGACCGCATCGAGTCAGACACGTTTTGAAAGGTTGTGCTTCTCCCCAGGCGAGGCACGTGATCGAGAAGACGGTGCGCAAGATCGTCTCTCTGCTGGCGACCTCTGAGGTGGAGGCCGAGCGGCTTCTGGCGGAGCGGGCGCCGCTCACGGAGTACGGCTGCCACCAGGCGGCCGTGACGCACTTCCGCACGCACTGCTTCAACTGGCACTCCTCCACGGTGAGCCTCCCCTCCCCTCCTCCCACATTGACACCCCAAAGCCAAACCCACGGTGTCTGCTGGGGGTCCTCAGCTGCATGACCCTGTAGAAGGTTCCATCCAGGCTCAGGGAACATTGTGCTCATTTTGGGGCCTCACCTGAGCTGAGAGGAAGAGGATGCCCACGTTCCCTGACCTTAAGCCTTGGCCCTGGAGCACTTGTGTTCAGTGAGTGGGAGAGTCCCCCAGTCACACATGGCAACTCCCGCTTACACTGCCTCTGGTGGCCCGGCGTGGTGCTGCACCTGGAATCCCAGTACTTGGGAGGCTGAGACAGGAAGATGACACGTTTGAGGTCAGCCTCAGCAACTTAGTGAGGCCCTCAGGAACTGAGAGAGACACTGTTTCAAAATTAAAATAAAAGCCAGGTCTGGTGACCCAGGCTTGTAATCCCAGTACTTGGGCCGCTGAGATAGGAGGATTGCAGGTTTGAGGCCAGCCTTGGCAACCTAGTGAGGATCTCAGCAACTTAGTGAGACCCTGTTTCCAAATGAAAAATAAAATTGGGCTGAGGGTGTAGCTCAGAGGTAGAATGCCTATGGGTTCAATCCCTAGCACCACAAAATAAATAAAATAAATAAATAAATAAATAAATAAGCCGGGCATGGTGGCACACACTTGTAATCCCAGTACTTTGGGAGGCGGAGACCAGAGGATCCGGGTTCACGGCCAGCCTCAGTGCTCTCTCTCTCTCTCTCTCTCTCTCCCTGTCTCTCTCTCTCTCTCTCTCTCTACCTAGTGAGGCCCTCCGCAACTCCATGAGACCCGGTTTCAAAATAAAGTATAAAAAAATAGGGCCGGGGGCGTAGCGCGGAGGTAGAACGCCCCTGGGTTCAATCCCCAGTACCGCAAAAATAAATAAATAAATAAATAAATAAATAAATAAATAAATAAATATAAAAAGGGCGGGGTGCATAGCTCAGGGGTAGAATGCCCTAGATTCAATCCCTAGTACCACAAAAAAATAAATAAATAAATAAAAAGGACTGGGGTTATAGATCAGAGGTAGAATGCTTCGCATACACACACACACAAACACACACACCCTCTGAAGGGTGCTTACTTCTCTTCACACGGTTGCTGTCCCTGCTGGGCCCCTCACAGCAGCCACACCTGTGTTCTCCCTGCCGGGTCTCCTGACCCCTCCCCGGGATGTGGTGTGGAAGTCCCTGCAGATGGTACAATGTCAGACTTGGCAGGGGCCTAAAAAGCCTCGTGGTTGGTCCCGTGGGACGCTTGGCTCCTGCTAGAGATGGGTTGGCAAACTGTGGCAGAGGACCAGCCCTGCCCACACCCTGCTCCTCCCCACCAGGACACGCACACTCTGCGGGTTTCCTGCTGACTCCAGTGCTCTCACACCTCTGCAGGGGGGAGCAGCTGAGTGGACTGCCCTTCACCCTCTGGCCTTGTGCTTTGCCTTTGGAACAAGAGGCTCTTCCTGCTTCCTTAGAGGTGCTCCCAGGCACTCCTGAAGGTGGTCTTTTGTTGTTTTTTTTTTTTTTTCTGGTACTAGGGATTGAACCCAGGGGCATTCTACCTCCAAGATACACCCCCTAGCCCCATTTTATTTTTTTACTTTGAAACAGGGTCTCGCTAAGTTGCTGAGGGCCTCACTGAGTTGCTGAGGCTGCTCTCAGACATGCGATCCTCCTGTCTCAGCCTCCCAAGTACTGGGATTATAGGCATGCACCACCATGTCCATCTCCCCTGAAGTTTCCTCCTTTCCCCTCCCTCCCTCCTTCTCCCTTCCTCCTTTCCTCCTTCCCTTCCTTCCTTTTCTTTTTGTGCTAAGGATGGAACCCAGGGGCATTCTACCTCCAAGCTATACCCCCAACCCTATTTTATTTTTTATTTGGAAACAGGGTTTCACTAAGTTGCAGAGGGCCTCACTAAGTTGCTGAGGCTGGCCTTGAACCTGCGATCCTCCCGTCTCAGCCTCCCAAGTACTGGGATTATAAGCGTGCACCACCATGCCCGGCTCTCCTGAAGTTTTCTTAGGATTGAGCATCCTGGTTCTTTCAGTCTTACCTGGTGGGCTCTAGTTTGGCATTTACACACCACCCACTTCCCTCCTCAGTGTGTCTCTCTCAGAATGAGGTCCCTGGACTCAAAAGGCAGGCTTCTGGGGGCGGTTCCCACTCACAGGGGAGCAGGGTCATCCAGGATTGAGAGCGTATCAGAAGGCCTGCCAAGCCAGGCATGGTGGCGCATGCTTGTAAGCCCAGTATTTGGGATGCTAAGACCAGAGGATCCGGGTTCGCGGCCAACCTCAGCTACTTAGCGAGGCCCTCCGCAACTTAGTGAGACCCTGTTTCAAAATAAACAATAAAAAATAGGGCCGGGGGTGTAGCTCAGAGGTAAAATGCCCCTGGGTTCAATCCCCAGTACTGCCAAAAAAGAAGGCCTGCCAGGCCCTGTGGTCCGTACAGACCCTTGTACAGGAGGGAGGCAGAATTCTGTAAATAGCACCAACTTACCAAAAGGAAGAGAGGGGATCCATGACTCATAAAAGGCCCGACCCCCTGGCGGCGATGCTTTGTCTCTATGCCTGTGGCGGTGGCGTTTCCCCATGTCAGGAGCTGATCGCCCGGTGAGATGGTGACGCGTGGCCCTTTTCTGTTTGCTTTCTTCCAGTATGAGTACGCCTTGAGACACCTGTACGTGCTGGCCAACCTTTGTGAAAAGCCTTATCCAATCGACAGGTAAGGTAGCGCTGGGCATTGGAAGGACGCTGTCATGCTGAAAGCAGAGGGAGCAGCCGCCGTCCTTTCCTGAGAGTGGCAGTGTTGCTTCCGCCAGCTGCTGCCCAGTTTTGTTCTGGAGACACTGGCCAGAGGGGTTTAGAGCAGCTGCGTTCTCAGCTGTGACCCTTGGGGTCTGTCACAAGCACTGCCCGCTCCACATAGGCTAACGTTTATCCTTCTTTCTCTGGGGTTGACCTGGCTCACCAAATTCTTCTTCTTCCTGTCACAGGATCACGTCATCCATGGACAAGGTGTGCCTTGGTTACTACTGAAAAGCTGCCTTCTCGATGCTTCTCCAAGAGTGAACGCCGTCCCTTGATTGTGTACTAACCAGAGACTGAAGAGGTGGAGCCGGAAGGAAGCCGGAGCTCCGGCCACTCGCCTCACGCAGGCCTCCCTGCACACAACGCCCGCTCACCTTTCCCTGCTCCGCGGCCTTCTACCGCAACTCGGGTGAAGCTCCGGAAAGACTCCGTTTGGAGCGGGTGAAAGCTCTGTGTTGAGAAAGGCGTATTTGCTTTTCAGGGTTGTTTTAGCCTGTTAGTTTTCAGGAACAAGAAGTTCACTGGGGCTTCCATCGCCCATGAAAGAATCTTTCATCTGAGAAATTCGAAGCTGGAACCTTTTTAAGTCTTCAGAATGATTTTATTGCAAAGGACCCTAAGCGCCAAATGGAAAACTATTTTTAGAAAATATGATTTTTGATTGCTTTTGTATTTTATTCTGCAATAATTGACAAGTCTTAAAAAATAAAGATTTATAACTGAAGCTGAGCATTCCTTTCTGGCCCCCAACTTTGAACTTCATGCCCCGCCCCTCTGGCAGGGCCACCCACCTCCATCTTTACTGGCCTCATGTCCCGTCTCCCCACTTGCCACTCTGGTGTTTTCCACTCCTCTCCACTCCGGACATTTCAGCCTGCTGTGCCGCTGATACTTGCTGCTCCTCTCGCCCTGGAATGCTCTTCCCTTCAAGCTCCACAGTCCCTTGAGCTGTATCTCAAAGCTGCCCCTTCCTCCTGGAACTTTCCTCCACTCCGCCTCTCCCCACTCATCATGGGGACCATCTCCTTGGTCCCTCTGCAGTTCATGCATCCCGCATGGCCCTGTCAGGGTCAATGCTCACACCCAGTATAGGGGCAGGGTGGGACATCTTGCTGGAGGACGTGATCTCTAGGGCAGAGACCACCTGACTTGTCTCTGTTCCTCTTGGCCAGGACACCACACACAGAGGTCCTGTGATGGATTCTGTGAAAGTAACATTAATTATGTCCACACCGTGGAATATTGCACAGCAATAAAAAGGAATGAAGTGTGTGTACACACCACCACATTAAGCCAATTGAAAGAAGCCAGAGCTGGGCGCGTGATGCACACCTGTAATCCAAGTGCTTGGGAGGCAGAGACAGGAGGATCGCAGGTTCACAGCCAGCCTCAGCCATTTAGCAAGGCCCGCTGCAACTTAGTGAGACTGTTTCAAAATAAAAAATAAAATAGGTCTGGGGTGTAGCTCAGAGGCAGAATGCCCCTGGGTTCATTCCCCAGTACCACACACACAAAGCCAAGTGGCAAAGACCACATATTCTGTGGTTTCATTTATGAGAAATGTCCAGAATAGGCAAATCCATAGAGATGGTAGCTTGGTAGCAGGAACCAGGAAGACATGAAATTGAGAAAGCTGGTAGGCTTAAGGCTTCTTTTTGGGGCGATGATTGTGGTGATGGTTACACAATGGTATTCATCACGCCCACGCTGGTTGTGGTGATGGCTGCACAACAGTAAATATGGCCTTGGCCCTTGAGCAACGTGGGTTTGAACCGTGCGGATCTGCCTTCATGCACATCTGTTTGGGGAGATTGGTGACAATTTGAAAAAACTCACAGATGAACCACGTCACCTAAAAATATTGAAGAAATTAAGAAAGCCGGGCGTGGTGGCGCATGCTTGTAATCCCAGTACTTGGGAGGCTGAGACAGGAGGATTGCAGGTTCGCGGCCAGCCTCAGCTACTTAGTAAGACCCTATTTCAAAATAAAGAATAAAAAATAGGGCTGGGGGTGTAGCTCGGAGGTAGAATGCCCCTGCGTTCAATCCCCGGTACCACAAAAAAAAAAAATTAAGAAAAAGGTCTGCCATGAATATATAAAGTGTATGTAGATGAATGTCAGTCTATTTTACCACTTGCTACCATAAGGCATATAAAATCTATTAGGAGAGGTTAACATTTATCAAAACTTAAGCACACGCCTGACAGGTGAGGTGGCACATGCCTGTAATCCCAGTATTTAGGAGGCTGAGACAGGAGGATTGCAGGTTTGAGGCCAGCCTCAGGAATTTAGCAAGGCCCTCAGCAACTTAGACCCTGTTTCAAAATAAAATAGGGCTGGGGTAGAACACCCCAGAGGTAGAATGCCCTGGGTTCAATCTCCCATACCACAAAACCAAAAAACCTTATGCACACAAATACAGACCATGCAAGGTGCCATTCACAGTTGAGAGACATGTAAACAAATCCAAAGATGTGGTATTAAGTCATAATTGCATAAAATTAACTGTACTCTATACCATCTTACTGTGATCATTTTGCGGCCACCTCCCGCCCCACCTTTACTGTGCTGAGCTCGTATGCACATATCTGGGTAAAAAGACTTGGGACACTGATCACCTCCACACAACCTGCTTGTCCAGTAAACTGCATGCCATGGTTAAAGGCGATCATTGGTGGGTCTTGCATATTTTTCACTGTATTTAATACATATGCAAAATATGTATTCATTGTTTATGTGATCAATAAGACCTTCTGATCAACAGCAGGCTATTGGTAGCTACGTTTCCAGGGAGTCAAAAATTAAAACGTGGGGCTGGGCGTGGTGGCGCACGCCTGTAATCCCAGTATTTGGGAGGCTGAGACAGGAGAATCATAGATTCGCAGCCAGCCTCAGCAACTTAGCAAGATGCCCAACAAGCACCAAGCAAGAACCTGTTCCAAAACAAAACATAACAAGGGCTGGGGGTGTAGCTCAGAGGTAGAATGTCCCTGAGTTCAACCCCTAGTATCACACACACACACACACACACACACACACACACACACACACAACTAAACATGGATTTTTTTTTTTTTTGCCGTACTGGGGATTGAACCCAGGGGCTTCTACCTCCGAGCTACACCCCCAGCCCTATTTTTTATTCTTTATTTTGAAACAGGGTCTCACTAAGTTGCGGAGGGCCTCACTAAGTAGCTGAGGCTGGCCGCGAACCTGCAATCCTCCTGTCTCAGCCTCCCAAGTACTGGGATTACAAGCATGTGCCACCACA
>PVJS01018742.1:0-34525 GCA_004027185.1 Glis glis | reverse complement strand
GGTA
Organism: Glis glis; assembly: GCA_004027185.1. Lineage (NCBI taxonomy): Eukaryota > Metazoa > Chordata > Mammalia > Rodentia > Gliridae > Glis > Glis glis. The sequence continues at coordinate 34,521 of PVJS01018742.1, read as the reverse complement.
CCAGGGATTGAACCCAGGGGCATTCTACCTCTAAGCTACACCCCCAGCCCTATTTCTTATTCTTTATTTTGAAACAGGGTCTCACTCAGTTGTGGAGGGCCTCACTAAGTAGCTGAGGCTGGCCGCGAACCTGGATCCTCTGGTCTCAGTCTCCCAAATACTGGGATTACAAGCGTGTGCCACCACGCCTGGCTCAAGAGAATCTTTTTTTTAAAAAAATTATTTGGCTCATCTTACAGATATGCCACTATAGATATATAGTGTGTAAAGATAATGTAACTTCTACTTAAAATTTCTTAATAATGGCACTAATAATAATATAGCACAATTCTTTTCTAAAAATATGACAACTATTCCTTAGAGGGAACAGATAGTATGTGATTAAGAATGAGATTTAATAATTCTGTAAATTATGCTCTGATGTTGATAGAAGATTATATTACTTATGTATAGCTCAGAGCCTTATCTTAAATTCCCATTGGTGAAATACAAGAAACAGCTAACTCAAGATACTAAATATTCATGGTGGATACAATGGATAAAAACTAAACATCATCAGCTCATGCCCATAGCAGAGGAGACCAATTAGCAAACCACTAATTATGATTTGGCATACAATTCTATTCTCAAAGCTACTTTTTAAAAAATCTCTGCATAAATCCACAATTGTTAGTTATCTAGTATATATGCAAAGCACTGTTAGCCCCTGAAGAGAGAAGGATGAAGAATATATGGTACCTTCACATCAGACTTGCAAGGAGCAAGGTACAAATGAAAGATCACAGAAGGAGAATTTCCAAGTTTAAGAATCATAAAAGAGAACAGCCTGTATCACCAAAAAAGAATTCATGGGAAATGAAGGCCCTTCCTTTCCGAGGATGCTGGAGGAAAAATGTTCTTAAATTTCTCATTTATTCACACCATGCTCCCAAAAAGCATATAATCATCATCATCAAGTGTAATTACTCTATTAAAGCTCAATAAGTGAAAATATGAGTAAATATATTTTAAGGCAAAACTACCAGCTTCTCTTGTGAAGCTATCAATACCAATTTCAATATTATAATGGGGATGAGGAGGGAGCAGTGTGGGGTGTGGGAGGAAATGCACCATGTGCTATGTACATATATATGCTCATGCTCAATACGATGCATGGTTAAAATGCACCAATTCAAGTATGTTTTTTTTTAAAAAAAACTACCAGCTTCTTTGAAAAAAACTAGAAACTTGGTTTACTGCATCTAATGAAATATAAATTTTCTTTAAGCAAAACTCATTCAAGAATTCATTTTTGAATAACAGTTTAAAAAGTTAGCCTCAGAAGAGCTATCAGGTTGATTTCAAATTTCCATATTTAAACATTTATTTGCATAATTATACAAGACTCATCATGAAATTTACTCTTATTAAAACACTGACTAATATTTTTTAAATCATAGGGTTTTTTCTGATAATATACTTAAATATCAGTCTTATTTTGGTAAATATTTAGTTACTAAGAATTAAACTAAAGTTTAATATAACTGACATCAAAAGACTACATTCTTTTACTCATTGAACTCCAGGTGGCAATTTTACTTTTGAATCTGAACTAAAATAAAACAAACTGTTAACATATATTATCACAAAGATGTGCTAGCATAACAATATTGACCATTCAAAAGAAGAGGATGACAATGTTGGAGAACAGCGAGAATATTTTTTAAATTAACAACAAAACAAAACAAAATAATCTAGAGATTTAAGATTCATCTGTCCAAAATGCTAGCATAGTTGGGCATGGCAGTGCATGCCTGTATCTCAGTACTTGGGAGGCTGAGACAGGAGGATCACAAGTTCATGGTCAGTCTCAGCAAACTAATGAGACCCTCATCAATTTAGTGAGACCCTGTTTCAAAATAAAAAATAAAATAGGGCTGGGGGTGTAGCTCAGAGGTGAAATGCCCCTGGGTTCAACCTCCAGTGCCAAAACAAAACAAAAATGCTAGCACAATAGAAGTAGTGTCCTTAAATATTAGACAGACAACATAAACTCCTAAATAAAGAAAATTCTTTCTTCATTTAGAAAAACCATATACATAGTCTATTGTTATTACATTAATCTTTCATAATTTCCTCTATCTGAAAACAGACTCTATAGCTGATGTCAAGTGATTAAAATGATGGAGCCTCAATTAACTACCTATAAAATGCTCTAAGTAACTCAGTTTTTAAATGATAGATTATTGGCTTTATAATTCTGATGTGCTGATTTAAAACAAGCATCTCATGTACAATCCAAAGTTATGTGGTGGGGAAAAAATCTACTGTCACAAATACATAATGATATAATTAACAAAAAATACTCCAGAGCTTGCCAACGTGTGCTCCCAAAACTAGATTTTAAAACCTACAGAAAAATGATAGTAATACTAAAGATACTCAATGCAATATAGATATTTTCTTAATGTCTCATGGGATACTAAGCATACAAGACAGAAATAGAGGGAGGCAGCTCCCTATTGGAACTAAAAGACAGCACGAAAACTGGGGAAGAAGGAACCATATAAACAGTGAGGATTAAACTCTTTTAACTTTTTCTCTCTGGTAATAAAACAGGCACCCTAAACATAGGTTAAGTGTCTAAGTAAAAAGAAGCATAAAGAAATCTGTTGGGATGGGAGGGACCATAGAGCATCCATCAACATTTGTTTGAAAAGACCTGCCAGGCTCTCAGGACTAACACTTAAATAATGTGACCCTTTCGCGACAGGACAATACAGAGACAGATTAGACCCTTCAAGGAGTGATTCATCCTCAGACGCATGGCGAGAGGGAATCCAATATAAAGCTCTGACCTGTGTGTTTGCTTAAGCATCTGGGCGCACTTTCTGTGGCTTGTTAACGAGCTAGTGGGTGTAGGGCACCTAGAGTCTAAAGAAAAGTGACTAAAGGAGACTCCAGACTGAGCAATAAAAGGCACAACTGTTCCAAGCAGATTCTCAAACGACAGCACCTGCTCTTCTCTTCAAGTCTGATCAGAGAATAGATTCTAGTATGTGATCTGCCGGAGTCCTTTACAAGACATATCTGACTATAAATCTGAAAAATAAAAACTCTTAAACATAGCTGTATAATGAAGCAATGAAAAGTAATGTATAAAAGAAAAGCACCACACACCTCAACAACTCTAGAGGAAACTATCTCAAAATGATAAAAGAAAATCTACACATGCGACTCTTCTCAGCATATCAATTCCTCTCCCATAACATGAGAGCTGGAATATAGATGAGAGGGTCCTGCAGAGCCAATGGGATTATTGCATCAATTGCAAAATCATTGGGGGGGACATCAATATTTAAATAACCATCTATCTATGTATCTCAAAAGCCTCAAGATTAACCCACCCAACAAGGTACCTGCCTCCCACAAATGCCTTCTTTCACTCTTCCAAATCCCCCACTCTCTTGCATTTCATGAGATGGGGGAAATGTCACAAGAGGGGACAAGCCCACTCTCTCCCTGCCAGGCAAGGGAAGGGGACTAGGCTCTTCTGCTCCCCGTGACCCTCGGTGCTGGTTTCTTAGGAGGAGGAAGCACCTCCCTTTGAGCCGAGTGTGCTTCTCCCTCCTTCCGGCAGATGGAGTCTGGCAGGGAAAGAGCCGGCTTCGGGGCCAAGAGCCCCTCTGCTCTCTAAGCAGACAGGAAAATGAAGCCACAGAAGCCCCGTGCTTCTGGAAAATGAGAAGGCAAACGCAGATGCTATAGTTTTTTTTAAAATATTATGAAATTCTAACCTGGCCACTAGAGTGTGTGGTTTTTTTGTACACACAAACCCTAATGAGAAATAGGTTTCTAATAACTTTACCCACTGACAAACGAAGTTTAAGCCCCACCCTTTCTTCCAGAGTCAATTCTCTGTCCCCACAGCCTAGAAGGCAGAGTGGTAAAATGTCCTCTCCTGAATGAATTTATATTCTAGTTGCTTTCCGTCTGTAGCTCCTCGCTGTTGCCTGGAAACAGGAAACCCTTCCCACCTACATGCTTCCTGACGACTCCCCCCTTGTCTCCCTCTCTCAGCACAGTGAATGTACCTGGCCATGCTTCTAGATACTGTGTATCTTAAAGACCTGATTCTTTAAAATAGAGCAATATGGCAGAAATTTTGCCATTTAACTGTTTAGAGAGAACATTGCCTATCCAAACAAATTAGTACTAAAAACTTGAATTGCTTAGGCAGTAGAAGAAAAAACATGTTATCAAAAGCATTCACAAATGGTGAACATTAGATACAAATTCATTACAATGAATGTGTCAAGTAAAAACAAGTTGCTCTCAGGTTTCCGTTTTTTGTTTTTAATCTACTTCTTTACTGCACTGGTATTTCTTTGAACACTCTACTTTCTGGGGTAAGAGAGAACGCTAATAGCCCCCTATGCTTGGTCCACCACAGTCATGTAGGTATCCCCTTTCTTCAACACCCAGATCAATCAGGTATTAAGCCTTTATGGAGTATCATTATCTACTCTTCACTCATTTGATTTTTCCTTTCTGTTCCCTTTGCTTCCACTGAACTTCAGGCATTAATTTTCATTTGAAATTATTACAGCAATAAGACCTACCACTTTTTTATTATCAATTACTTAGAGAAAACCATGTGCCAAAAAATATATGTCATTTATAGATCTTATCTCACTATTCCTTGTTCTATTATTATTCCTTATGCCTAATAGTAAATGAGGCAGGCACTACTATCATTCCACTTTATAGATGAGGATAGTGATATTTAGAGAGTTTAAATCACTTGCACAAAGTCCCAACCTTTAACATAAGCCTCAAATTCCTCTCCAAGGAAGACAGTAAGTAGCAGAACAATTCTGCTTTTCAATCTCTCCTTCCATCCCAACCATTTTTCCCCTTTGGAAATTTGACAAATTTAAAACCAAAACGTGGATTTACTTCTAGCTCGGTAAATCTCATTGTGCTCCGCACTCACACCAACAATATACAATGCATTAGTCCACCCCCCTCTTTAGAGAAGAGCAGTTGTGTTAGGGATTCATTTTACTGTTTTAATTAACGAGGTTTGTGACAACAAATTTTACATGCCTTTCAGTGATGTAGTAAAAAAAAAATCTTCCAATGATTCAATGTTTAGAAAGAGCTTTGGGGAAAAAAATTGTAAGTTTTCATCAGCTCCTTATAGCCAAAGACAAAAGCCCTGATGCTAAAACAAAACTCACAAGGAAAAAATAACTAGATAAATAGATAACTAGATAAATAGATCTATCAATCCTTGGAATGGTGACTTATACCTTAAGAATAATGAAATTTAGAAAGTTAATTTGCATCACATACTTAATCAACTTAATTAATCTAGTTAATGTTCCCTTGTTCATAATTCTATAAATCTTTTGAAATTTTGGTTCTCATTTGAAATTCTCATATGCATATAATACACAAACAACCTAAGATCAGATTATAAAAAAAAAACTCTAAAACTAAACTGAAAATTAGAAATTGTCCCAAAGTCAGAGAATTAGAGAGCTTAAGAAATCGAAATTATCCATTGTTGATTATTTTCAGATAGCATATTCTCTGGTTAAAAGCAAGCAAGTCAGCCCAGTATGGTGGTGCATGCCTGTGATCCCAGTACTTGGGAGGCTGAGACAGGACAATCACAAGTTGATGGCCAGCCTCAGCAATCTCGTGAGGCCCTCTGCAATTTAGTGAGATCCTGTTTCCAAATAAAAAATAATATAGGGCTGGGGTGTATAGCTCAGAGGTAGAATGTCTCTTGGTTCAACCTCTAGTACCACACATAAAAAAGCAAGTCTATTATTCAGTCGACAAAATATAGGAAGAGTTTTAGTTCTTAAATACATTGAAGAAATCATGTTTGTGGCAACAAAGTCTTAAATAGCTGTTTAACTCTAAACAAACAGTATATGCAGTACTGATTCTAGTTATAGTGTTAAAGTTAACGAGCCACCTCAACGTCAGCATTTCCCTGGTATTCCTAAGCCTCAGTTTTCCCACATGTGTAAAGATAACCAGAGCAACCCTTAGGGATGGGAAAGTGCTACATACAACATTTGGTGTCTTTATGTTTTTATTCAGTTTTTGAACTAACTTTGCTTTCCTTGGATCACATCATAATTTTTTCTCATTACATTTTAATTGTCAAACATACAAGAAATTCTTGGAGCCAGCAATCCTATAACTCTTGGAGTAAATGCCTCATTTATCTACATTTTAGAAAACTTGGCTGTTTAATGGTAGGCAAAACTTTTGAGATACCATGTTACTGCCTTAATATTAGTATTATTAATACTGTCTATTAAAATTATTTAGACAGCATTAGCCAATGAAATCAGTATAATGACCAGTATAACATTAGCACAGATGGTTAAAGTTTTTTTTGTTTTTTTTGTTTTTTTTTTAAGGAGAGTAGGTCTCACTGTGTTGCCCAGACTGGCCTCAAACTCCTGGGCTCAAGCAATCCTCCTGCCTCAGACTCCTGAATAGCTGGGACTATAAGCATGTACCACCACACCTGGCAAAGACGTGATTTTCACTTAAGACATTTTTCAGCTGTGGAAATTGTACTTATCTTTATATTTATTTTTGTGTGTTTGTGGTACTGGGGATGGAACCCAGGGGCATTTTACCTCTGAGCAATACCTCCAGCCCTATATTTGAAATAGGGTCTCACTAAGTTGTGGAGGGCCTCACTAAGTAGCTGAGGCTGGCCTTGAACCTGCTATCCTCCTGTCTCAGCCTCCCAAGTACTAGGATTACGAGTATGCGCCACCATGCCCAGCTTGAAATTGTACTTATCTAAAGCCAAGAACCCAAAGAAATGGCTAGATGATGTGGCATTTTAAAAAAAATTAATACTATAACTACCATTATCCTGTATCATACTTCTTTAACAATAAAGATACTTCCATCCCTATCAGATGGTGAGCGTGGGACAACAAAGGTGGCAATTTTGGCAAAAACTGAAATATTTGTGAACTGGTAGATTTTTTTTTTCCTATATGAAAACCTATGAAACTCAGTGTAAAATAGTCCACCAAAAATATCTTATTCACCAGAAAAGTGGTAGAATCAACTAAAACCTGGATAATCAAACTGTCCATGAAAGAATATCAAATAAATCTTAACTGATATTTTAAATATTTTCTAAATTTAGGATTGGCTCATAATTTAGCATACAACTAAATAGTCCATGACTTCTTAAAGTGGTAAAAAGGGAGGGAAAGCTATATAAGAGGACAGTAGATGATTTTCCTATTTGTAATTGAAGCTATATAACTAGAAAAATAGAGAAATTCTTTATGAGAACCATTATCATCAAATTCATTGACACTCAGAATGGGCTTATCCAAGTGGTTATGCCACTAGAGTATAAGGGTATAAGCAACTTGTTTCCTTGCCAGCTTCTTCTAGGCTTGTGTGATTCTTTAGTTCTAATACACCTTCCATTTTGTACTCTCTGCTTTTAAGTCTGAGACAATTCTAATAGTCAGTGGTCAGATACTTGGGTGTCAAACCTAAACGGACACTTGGGACAATGGCAACTATTGTACCACTTCACTAACCCAGAAAAAGTCCACGGGAGTTGGCGTACACTGCCCTCTACAGCCTTGAGTTGTTCCTTCTGAAAAATAATCTATTTTTGTAATGTGAAGAATAACATGGAATAAAGGGTCAAGAGGTATTTCTCAGTACTGAATTTTATCTCTAAATTTCATTAATAATGGTGATTTAAAAGGTGGATTTTAAATATTGCTGGATAGTTATTCCCTATTTTATTCATTAAGCTTCCAATGAAGAATTTTCTTAATTTCACTTCAATGAATGAGTGTTTATTGCTATATTTAACACTGAGCTAGGTGTTGGTAGCACCAAAATATACATGACATGATCTTATTCTTCATAATCTGCAAAGATTCAACTCAACTCTAATAGACAATCATTAAAGATATTTATTTCCGTGAGATTGTTTCTTGACAAATCAATCTAAAGCTGCTACATTGCAAAGAAGAGTGAAGTAACCAGTACTCAAATATAACTTAACATAATGTTAATCTCATAGTAAGAGGTGCTAGGTTTAAATCTGAAGTCCTTTATTAGATGTGTGATCCAGGATTGGTTACTTAACCTTTCTGAGTCTCAATTTTCTCATTTATAAAACGGGGATGTTTATCATTCTTACCAACAGTTTTTCAGAAGAATAAGTGATATAACCCTTAAAAGATTCTTAACCACATATATTGCATATGCAGTGAGTATTTGATAAATGATACTGTTAAGTTTATTTTATTTACTTATGTTTCCCAAAAGAAATATGGACACACATAGTCTAAAAATAAATAAATAAATAAATGTACTTGTGAAGAAAATGAGAGAGATTTTAAGCTAGGACCATCCCAGAAGGAAAACTATGTATTTCCTATAAAATCTACTGAAAATAGTTAACAAAACTCTGTGTTAATCTATATTCGGTTTCACTTTTAGAGCCTACATAACACTCTTGCAAACATTTTATTTATTATTTGTACCTAAACTATTTTGAATTTATATAAAGAGATATCAGATGATTTGAGTAAATCTTCAAGAATACTTCTTAATCTCCATTAAACATATTTGATTCTTTTTGTTTTGTTTTTTGCGGTACTGGGGATTGAACCCAGGGTCGTTCTACTTTCACGCTACACCCCCGGCCCTATTTTTTATCCTTTATTTTGAAACCGGGTCTCACAAAGTTGCGGAGGGCCTCACTAAGTAGAGAGAGAGAGAGAGACAGGGAGGGAGAGAGAGAGAGAGAGAGAGAGCTAAGGCTGGCCGCGAACCCAGATCCTCCGGTCTCCGCCTCCCAAAGTACTAGGATTACAAGCATGCGCCACCACGCCCAACCTATTTGATTCTTTTTGATGCTGCTGTTTAGATTTAATCTGTATATATATTAAAGGATCATAATTTTGAAACACTAAGAAACAATTGCATTAATGTAGGCTAATTATTATGAATATGATTTCATTCTCAAAAGGATCTAAGATTGAATGTAATGTTGTTTTCACTTGGTTAATCTATTACTAAGTTAGGATAACATTAAAATATTATATTAATTGCAAACACTTAAAATTTTTAAATAGGTCAGAAAACAAATGTATTTATACAGTGGTAAACTAAAGGCAGACTTATTTTGAAGACAAAATTAACAAAAAGGGTTGCTCAGTTGAGACTAGATTCACATTCCGGTGCTGAGTTCTCAGAGAGAATTTGCTGTTTTTGATTTACTGATGGGGCACTCAGCACCCCCATCAGTGCCTGATGAGAAACGTGTCGAACCCTGGATTCTACAAAGTTTGGGTTAGCCTCTTTCCTCATGCCTATCAGGGAGTTGTTACCTGCCATAGTATGTTATAAATCCTTTTCTCTTTTTCTAGAATAAAATAAAGATTTATAAAACTGTTAAAAAGAGTGGCTCATTTAACAACATCGCTTAATGGAATTTTTTTGGCTGTTTTATATTCTTTAAAGTGAGCCTTTTAATATAACAACAGAGGTAAATCAGTATATTTAAAGAAAAAGATTAGCTTTCCTAGTCATACTTCAATAGATATAATTTTTATTTGAATGGCTGATAATTTAAATGCTACATTAAAAATCAGTCTGTTTATACATTTGTATATTAAACACTGAATCATTATACCATATTGATGTTAATTTTAACCTTTTCTAAAAGAATTTGTAAATATACTAATGATCAGAAGGTCACAAAGAAAGGAAACAACATGTTAAGAGTTTACTTGTAATTATAAAGAATTTAGATATAAAGGCTAATATGCAATTACTTTTAATATAGGAGAATTCCCCATCCATTTCAATAATTTTTTGACTTCCTGAATAGTAACAGCCCTAGTAAAGAAGCTCTGTAATAGGCACCAATTTTCTCAAACAAGATATTAAACATAAGTTTTAATTTATTTGTTCTTATTTTTAAAAAATGATTGCTATAGCAAACTAAAGAAAGGATTATCTGAACATTGTAGTTCAGAAAAGTTCAGGAGACACTCTGAGATGTGGTCACCAGCACATAGTGGCTCTGGTTCAGGTACCATCCTAAGTACTTTAGAGGAGATAGTGTACTTCATGGACAATATTTTCAGTTTCCTAGTCTAACATGATATAATGTCCCATACTCTTTATTTACCCTTTCATATTATGTCATTATATGATTTCTTCATAAAATAAGCACAGTATCATTTCAGAAAAAGCAAATGCCCTGCACAGTCAATGGCAAACAGGAGAGCCTGAACCAATGGTATCTAGCTCAGTTAACAAATTCCAAAAAGTAGATTAAAACACATGCACGCACACACACACACACACACACACACACACACACACACACACACCACTGAGCAGGAAAAAAATGGGTAAAGAAGAAATTACTCTAAATAAGAAACACAAAAACAGACCACCAAACACATCTATTCTGAAAATACAGTTAACTTGGTTAATTTTGGGAAGCCAGTAGAACCAGTGATGGAAGATTTGCTTTCACAATGAATTTCAACAACTACAGCAACAAGATCAGTTGCTTTCAAGGGAATAAGATACCAAGATACCATCGAGGACATTTTCTTGGGGTTGTTGTAAAGGAATTGCTGAGTTAAACATGATAACATATGTGAGTAAAATAACATAGTACACTCCTGGCACATAGTGTCTAATAAGCTAGTTAATATTATGATTATGTAATTTCACTCTTATAACACTACAGCAGAGCGGCAGTGATAACAAGAGCTAAACGCAGCACTACCTGATTGTTAGAATATATATGCTTATATCAGATATATTTCACATGTACTCCAAAATTGTCTGCATGGATATAAAATGAACATTGAGCCCTAGAAATTAGACTAGAAAATTTGAAAACGAGAAGATTATTTATTGAACTCAAAAAATGAATAGAATAGTAGGATACCACTGAAAAAAACACCACTGAAGAATGAATTAGTGAGTGGAACCTGGGCCAAGGATTTCTCCAGAATTTAAAAGAAAGAGATTATAAAATAAACTTAAAAAGAAAAATTGAGACACAGAGGATAGACTTATTTCCCATTCACCTGTTAGCAATCCCAAGAGGTGAGAATAGAGAAATTGGAGGAGGCAATGTTGGAAAACAGCATACTTGAGAATTTGACATAATTGAAGAGTATGATTCACATTGAAAGAAACCACCGAGTGCTAAATGGGATAAATTAAAAACAAAAACACCTAAGAAGTAGCAAAGGAAAACTTTGAGTAACAAAGATAAATAGAAAATCTTAAAAATTATCGAAAACACACACACACACACACCAAACTTCCTCTTTTAACAAGACAGGGAATTTGTTTTTGGCCTTATCAACCTAAGAGATTTAAGAGGCAGAATGGATGAAAATAAGAACATGCTCCTGCTCACTCTCGTTTAGAAACTATAGACACCTAGAACTCCAGGCACTGTTAGAAAAAAAAAAATGTTTATAGCCGGGCGTGGTAGCACATGCTTGTAATCCCAGTACTTTGGGAGGCGGAGAACAGAGGATCCAGGTTCACGGCCAGCCTCAGCTCGCTCGCTCTCTCTCTCTCTCTCTCTCTCTCTACCTAGTGAGGCCCTCTGCAACTTCGTGAGACCCAGTTCCAAAATAAAGTATAAAAAAATAGGGCCGGGGGTGTAGCGCGGAGGTAGAACGCCCCTGGGTTCAATCCCCAGTACCGCAAAAAAAAAAAAAAGTTTATGTATGTTAAAAATATAAAGGTAACTACAAAATAGGAAAGAAATGTATGCTATTTAAACCAAGAGCAAAACTTAATAAAAAAAAAGAAAAATTTGCTCATTTCAACAAAAATCTGCAATGTGAAAATGAAAAGAAAGGGTAATAGAAAATAGTAGGTTTAAATTGCAATAAATATAAATACACCTATTCAGAATCATGTTCAGGTGAAATTAGGAAATAAAAACTAAAACCCAGCTATGTCTGTATCCATAAAAGACACACATAAAACAAAATGGCATACAAAGGTTTGAAATTCAGGGATGTGAAACTATATAGAAGGCAAATGGAAAGAGAAAAGTAGGTATAAAAATACTAGCAACGGACAAAAAAGTAATGAAGGAGAAAATCATTACAAGGGATAAAGAATTGTTTACTGCCAAAAGGAACAATCTCCCATGAGTGAAGAATAGCCACTGTTTCATGATACACTGAACAATACAGCTTCGAAATATATAAAGAGGAAAAACAGACAAAACACATAACCTGAAAAATCATAATCAGATTGGGAGATTTTAAGATACTTCCCAGAAAATAATGGGTAAATTAAAAGAGAAGTAATGTTATGAAGAATAGGAGGAACATATTCAAATTAACCTAATAAATATAATATTAACATAAAAGAGATGACTATATAGCACTTTGGACCCCACATAAAAAGAAACTGCATTATTTTAAAAACCGTAGAGCCATGTGTTGTGGTGCATGCTTGCCACCCCAGTACTTGGGAGGCTGAGACAGGGGGATTGCAGGTTCAAGGACAACCTCAGTAAGTAGTGAGACTCTCATCAACCTAGTGAGACCCTGTTTCAAAATAAAAATAAAATAGGGCTAGCAGTGTAGCTCAGAGGTATAATGCCCCTGAGTTCAATCCCCAATACCACACAAAAAAGTGAAATATTCAGAGATTGTTCACATTGCAGACAACAAAGAAAATATTAACAAGTTCCTAAATACTGCTCTCCTGCAGCCCACATTCACTAACCTAAACACAATCACATAAGAAATCAATAATAAAATTATAGAGAAAAATATTTCTAACTGAGGAATTTAAAGCACACTTCTAAAAAACATATGGGTTATAGAGTAAATCAAAGTGAACGTTTTTAAATATTTCAAAGTGAATAACCATAACCACGCTACCTAAGAAAACTTCTGCGATGTCATGAAAATGCTATTCATAGGAAATAGTGCATCAAATGACATTTTAGAGAACAATAAAAAAGTTAGAAAATAAATGATTTCAAAACAACCACCAGGAAAAAGAACCAAGACAAGAAAAATAAAGATAGAATTAAGATAAAGGGATTTAATAAAATGCACGAAAATCAAAAACTAGAGACACAGAAGAGTGGGCATTAGAAGAGAACACTAAGGACAACTTTATACAAAAATTAAAGCCTACATGAAATGGACAGTTTGCTAACAAAATATAAATTAATAAAACTGACCAAAGAACAGAAAACTTAACAAAACAATAATCATAGAGGAAAATATTAAAGCAGTTACTAAAGATCTATATCCTCAGAAGAAAGCAAGAGTCCTGAGTCAATTTTATAGAAGTTCTAACAAATACTCAGTATAAATAATTTTCTCTTTAAGCAAACTGTTCCACAGCACACAGAGACTAGAGACTATTTTAACTGACGCTCACTTAACCCTGTGCTAGCAGCAGTAAGAATAGCAAAGAAAAGAATTATTATCCAATCATACATCAGTTTTAGATGTGAAATTCCTGGTACTGGGGATTGAATACAGGGGCATTCTACCTCCAACCTATACCTCCAGACCTATTTTATTTTTTATTTTGAAACAGGGTCTCACTAAGTTGCAGAGAGTCTCACTAAGTTGCTGAGGCTGGTCTCAGACCTGCGAACCTCCTTGTCTCAGCCTCTCAAGTACTGGGATTATAGGCATGCGCCACCATGCCCGTCTCTATGTTTTTAATGAAAATTCCATCTTACTAGACACATTCTAAATTTATTATTTTGCAATCCTAGTCTCCTACAGTTAAACACAAATGAACATTGTATCTACTACTATTTCTGTCATTAGTTATAGGTGATTTGATTTTCTGTAAGGAAAAAAACAAAAAATCAAATGACAAACTACAAAAAGAATTTATAAGGTAGCCAGACATATGATCAAAAAATATTTTTTTGGGGGGGAGTGGTACTGGGGATTGAACCCAGGGGCATCCTACCTCCAAGCTATATCCCCAGCCCTTTTTTGTTTTTTGTTTTGAAACAGGATCTCACCAGGTTGCTAAGAATCTCACTATGTTGTTGGGGCTGTCCTCAAACCTGAGATTCTCCTGTCTCAGCTTCCCAAGTACGAGGATTACAGGCCCAGCCAATATTTTTAAAATCAAATAGCTTCTAAATACCAACAATAATCAACGAGAAAATATGACTGAACACAAATCCACTTCATTGTGGCAACAAAAACAATACAGTACTTTGGAATAAACCATGAAGAAATGTGAAAGATTTGCAGGGGGGGAAAAAACTAATATTTCCTGAGGAATGAAAGAGAAAGCTTGAATATATGGAGTATGGACTATTCCTGGATGGAAAGTCAGTATTTTACAACAGATGACAGCTTTCCCCCAAATTAATCTATTAATTACATGCAATTCAGATAAAATTCAAATGTAATACTTATGATCAAGATGTGATTCTAAATTCATTTGGAAGAATATTCAAGAATAGCCAAAACAATTTTGAAAAGAAGTAATTAGGAAGAGAATCTGCTCTATCAGAGCAAGTGGTATTATAAAGCTATTAGTCAATCTCATATTTCCACAGAAATAGAAAAACGGGTTGACAGAACACAACCTGTAAGTTCAAAAAATTACTCAAAAACATCTGTACATGACAAATGCATTTCAAGTTAGAGAAGGCACACAGTAGTCCACCGAAGAGGGTGAAACAACTGTCTGTCTTTGTGTAGGGTAGAGGATAAAAAGATCCCTCTCTATTTCTCAACATTAACAATAAATCACAGATTTTTCAAGTGCTTAAATATGAGATTCAAACTATATCTATGACACTGGAGTAGGAAAGGTCTTCTGAAAGTACAAAAAGAACAAAAAGGAAAAGATTGATAAAGTTTACTTCATGCAAACTGTCAACATGAGAAATGACACTATAAACAAAGCTAAAAGGAAAATAAACTGTGAGAAATATTTGTCATATAGACAAACAAACATACAAAGATACATGTAGACAAAGAAATAATATAGAGATTATATATGAAAGGCTCAGTCAAAAACAATACCATGCTGGGCATGGTGGCACAGGCCTGTAATCCCAGTACTTGGGAAGCTGAGACAGGAGGATCACAGGTTCGAAGCCTGCCTCAGCAACTAAGCAAGGCTCTCAGCAACTTAGCAAGATTCTGTTTACAAATTAAAAAAATAATAATAATAAGGCTGAGGGTGTAGCTTGGAGGTAGAATGACCCTGAATTCAATCCCCAGCAAAACACACACACACACACACATACACACACACACACACACACACACACACACAAAGGAAGATAGTAAAGGAAAGCTCAAGGGTAAAATGGGCAAGGGACATATAAGCAAGTAATTTCAAGGAAAAGAAATAACAATAAGCGAACAGATGAGAGAGTATCTGATCTCATTTATCATGTAAAACTCAAACTGATGTAATATACTATTTTTCACGCATCAGATTAGAAAAACTTAAAAAGTGTGTACCAAGCTTCATAAAGGTGTAAGAAAATAGTGACTATTTTCTTTTTTTTTCTGTGGAAACACGTAAAAGTACTGAAAAGGTTTTTAAGGGCCAGGCATTGGTGGTGCACTCCTATATTCCCAGCACTTGGGAGCCTGAGACAGGAGGATCATAGGTTCAGGGCCAGCCTCTGCAATTTAGCAAGATTCTCAGCTACTTAGCAAGAGCCTATTTCAAAGTAAAAAATTAAAAAGGATGGGGATGTAGCTCGAAGACAGAATGACCCTGGGTTCAATCCCTAGTACTTCAAAAGGGGTGGGGTGTGGGGTGGGGGAATAAGAATACACACTTAACTGATAAGTAGCTAGCCTGGGAGTTGATACAAGTGGGGTTGCAAAACAACAAGACTGGGAATGAAAGTAAAAATAATATATTCTTTTATTCATTTAGCATTCATTCACAAACACGTATTTAGTTTAGTGTTTAACATATGCCGGCCCCTGTAACAAGCACTGGACATAAAGGAAAACAAAATAAAGATTCTTGTTTTCATGAAGCTTCCTTTTTAGAGGAAAAGGCAGGCTATAAATAAGCAAACAAGCAAATAACAAAAATACTTTTTATTTCAGAAATTAGTAACTATTAGGGAAACCAATCAAGACTGTTTTTATTCTGAAATGTATTGGTCTTTGACAAAGGTAAAAATGTATTCATGTACTACCTGTAAAGTAAGCATTAATTTCTTAAAACCTTAATAAATTTTATTTTCTCTGTAATAGTTTATATTTGGAGAATTTATGCACATGACAATCTTTAACCTTCTGAAATACCTGGATAAAAATTCCCAAAAGGCCAACCCCAACAATGACCAGCCTACTGAGTTATCTGTACATCCACTGTGGCACAAAGTCAAGGGTAAGGCCTTCTCTCTGGTCTTGTGGGATGGAACTAAAAGCCACAAGGGGTGGAGACCAAGTTCCAAGGGTCTTGAGACGGTGGGGCAGGAAAAGGGCCCTGAGGCCACAAACACTCAGACACTCAGACCCTGAGTGAAGGGAACTGTCTGAAAATGTCCCTCCATTAGTCACCTTCCAACCCTTCTCTCCCCACACACACAAACCCCTGCCCTAAGCGCCTCCATACAGCGGGAAGGAGAGGTTGCAGAGCCCCAGGCTGGAAGCCTAACAACACTTCTGAACCAAAGAGCCTAACATGGACAATAAAGTAACTCTCAGGCTTTCCGGTCAAAAACAGACCTAAAGATTGTCTACTTCCTAAATATTTCTTTAATACTACACATATAAATTTCCCCTTTATTTTGGAGGGAAAAAAGACCACAGGCTGCTGTAGTCAGCAGTTCATTTGGTAAGGAAAGATAACCTCAAATATGGGTACTTTGAAAGTTATTTTCTATTTGATTAAAATACTCTGTTGAAGATAACACATGTTAACTCAATTCTTTTCAGGTTACATAGTCATTTCAGCAGAAAAATAAATGTGAATAGTACCCTTCCTAGTATGGTATGGAACGTTCCTGTTTTCATTCTAAAATCTGAAGTGTAAAAATACAGATTTCTAAGTCTGGTTAAGCAAGAAGCAGTTTCTAAAATTAAAAAAGCCTCTTTGTTTTTTGTTTTATACTTAATATTTCTTAAAAATGTACTTACAATTATATTTTACATGTTATTTGATGTTAAAAACTCTATGCCATTCAGTTAACCTATCAAGAATAAACAAGTAGTATAAAATATTTTATTCAAAGATTATTTCTATTACATAGGAAAACTACCAACATATTAAAAAATATCCCATTAAATAAATTCTGCATTTGTCTAAGGCAATGACTCAGACTCTAAAGAACTATTATTCTTTTAAGACAGTCCACATCTGCCCTCTATAAAACACATGTTCAAGGCATGAACATTTGACCAAAGCAAAACTTCCCTTAAAACAAGTGTTTATTTGAACACACAATTTCAGAACCAAATCAACAAGTGTTTTACGGGTTCACACTCATAAGGGATCACATGTGTGTTTATTTGAATGTAATCACATTGAAATAAACACAGCTGCGTTTATTTCGATGTGTGAGAATCCAGATCTACACATGTTTGTGCAAGAATGAATCATGAAGCCATGGCTTAGTGCATGGAAATGTGAACAGGAAAAAGCACAAAGCACAATCATTTTCTTCGAACACATCGTTGAAAATTAAATCTAGAGATAAAGGATATTTCAGGAAAAGGTACAATTCAATATATCCCACAATGCAATCAAGAACATCAACTTATACTGTCAAGTTCTAAAATGTTTATTATTTTTTTAAAAAGATTATTAATAAAAGTGCAAAAAATTACTCTGAAAAAGAGATAATAAATGTTCAAGGAACGATAACAGAGATGCACAAAACCTACCACAGAATCTGAATATTTTATAGTATATTTTCAGACTTTAAAAAAAATAATTAATTAAATTGAAGCCCTCCATTTTCCTCTCCCTGGCTCCATTCATCTCCATTCCTTACTCCCCAGAAGCAAATATGGTCATGAATTTGAGTTAACAATACATAGCACTGTTTAGGATGTTTTCTAGAGCACATACAGAAGACATTTAAAAAATTATTCTCCAATTTGCTTGTTTTCCCTCACCACTGTTCTTGCGGCTGATACATATTTATTCATTCATTTTAACTGCGGTGTATTTAGTCTATCATATAAACGCCTTTATCTGTTTCCCACCTGGTGGCCATCGATGCTCTTTCCAATTTCCCACTACAAAACAATTCCACTATGAATATCCACTTATATCTGTCCTTGTGCAGATATTTGAGTTTCTCTAGGGTATATAACTAGATGTGGAATTGCTATATTTTTTCAACTTTTGCTAGATATTAACAAACTGCTCCCTGAATGGCTGTATCAATTTTTACTCTGATTTGGAATGGGTTCAGTAACCCACTGTGCTGTCCCAAACACAGTGTTCAAGGAATCAGTTTCTTAGCGGCAAAATCTCATTTACTTCACATCTTACAACACCCAAGATACAGACTATGCAGACTGACTTTCATGTTCTTGCTTGATCCACTTAGGTTAGTTACTACTGTGGTTCTGAACCAGAAGTGATTTTGCCCCCTACGAGATATTTATCAATATCTGGAGACATTTATTGTCTTGACTTGGGGAATAGTCCTAGCATCTGGTGGTTAGAGGTCAGGAATGCTATTAAATATTCTAGAATTCAAAAAACAGCCCCTAACAACAAAGGATTATCCAGCTAAAATGTCAGTAGTACATCAGCAGTATAATCCAGTCTCTCCCTGCTTTTCATGTGGTCTTCCTCTCAATTAGATACTAACTTGTCTGTCCTAGCATAAGCTAGAGATACAAGTTCACTTCCCCTCCTTGGCCAAGTATAAATAAATGCCAGAAACTTTGGCCTAGGAAATCGTTCTTTAGACAACAATAATTAAAAGCAGTAGCCTTTAACAGTGTATTCTGACATCGCATACAGCTGGATTCAGAATAAAAAGAATGAGCAACAGTACTTAATGCCATTCTATATCCCCATTACTCAGAGTATTTACATCATGCCCCTCAAGTAATTGACTATACATATCTAAACTGAAACAACTGAAAATACAACCGAGTATTCATAGCTTATCAAAAAGAAATCTTACTCCCACTTTCTAGTTGACTTAGTATCTCAGCAGACATTTTTGCCATTTCTTTTATTTATAAATCTAAGCCACAGCATAACACAAATGAGAAAGATTTTTTAAGCCAAGCCATTTAATTACTTCTTTTGGAAAAAAGAACACGGGAGATAAAAGGTCAAGATACTACCTAGGCAGGGCTGAAAAGACACATTTGCTCTCACTAGTCAGAGAGGATTTTTAAGATTTTTTTTTCATTTTTCCCATTTTTTTCATTTTTCATTTTTCCCATTATTGGCCCTATATTGAACTAGAAAGCAGTTAAGGGAGTTAACTTTCCCTCAATTTAATATGCAAAATGTAACTTCAGTATTCATCTGGAAGCCAAGTGACTCAATGGATGAAAAACTTGAACAAGTTAAGAGATCAAGAATTCGAATCCTAACGGACAGGGACCCTCTCATCCTGTCATCCTTGGCAATTGTATTATCAAGCCTGGTAGCTTTCAATGACTGCCTCTACAATGAAGTTTTCTAAGTCTACATATCCGACCCTGACTTTCAGTTCAGCATTTCCAGCTACTTTTTGACATCTTTGCATGGGATGCCCCTTGCCAAATTCCACTCTTGAACCTCAACTGCAAGGTCTCTGCACACTCTCGAATGCCCTTCCACCGCAGAAGCTCCACCACACATCAAAGGACCAGCATCCCCTCAGGCAGCCAGCATCTTCCACAGCACCCACTGCTTCTTCTGTAACATCTTTTTTATCTGTTTCTTCTTTTCTGGTTTAACTGCCACAACTGAGAGTAGGTCCTAGTTTATCTCACACATCATTGCTTCCAGACCTGTCTTCCTCCTGTTTATCCCTAGGTTCCCTTCCTAAAGTTCATCCTACACATCCGTTGTCATATTAATTTTTCTAAAGTATAGTTCTGACTACGTCACCTCCCAGATTAAAAACCTTCACTTGCCTGGCATCTAAGGATATCCATGACTTGGCCTCAAACCAATGCTAAACAGTCGACTTTTCTCCCAGAACTTTCTCTGATAAGCCAAATCAAAGCCAAACAAAATAAGAAGCTTCCTTACACATAAACACACATACTCACATACCACTATGCCTTTTCTCAGGTTATTCCTTCTGCCTAGAAAGCCTGTCGCAAAAGTTTTTGCATGTCTAGACTTTATCCTACTACAAAGCAAAATCAAATGACACCCCTTCCATGATAACTTGTTTTCCCCTACACAGAAACAAACCCTGCCTCTGAATGGTTCTTGTTCATTTATGCTCATTTTCTTATTTTTGTGATTATGCCAACCATAGAAGTACAACAAATGGTTAGAAAGACAGACTTTGGAATGAGATTGCCTGAATTCAAACCTCGTTCTTAGCTCTGGGACTTTTGAGCTAGTTCCTTAACTTCCCTGGATCTCAGTGTAGTGGACACTATGATGCCCATGCAGATCTCCTTTACCTGCCCAGCTGCTAGAGTGCTGAATGCTGCACAAAAAGCCCTTTGTGCAGACAATCTGGGAGAGTATGCCTTTCCCTCACTATCCCCCCCCAGGAAACTCCCTGCAGCCAATGTATGATTAATATGGAGTATCAAGGTGGCCCTCTTTCTCAAAAGTAACTCTATTTCATGCCCCAAAGCTCCCTGAAGGATCTTGCTATGGCTAGAATTTAGCAGAACCCTCGTCTTTGCCTCATTTCTTCCTCTAATCCAGTGTTCTCAAATTTTCGCATCAATCAAAATCATCTGATAGACTTATTAAACCATAAATTGCTGCCCAGACCCTCCTTAGTTTCTGATTCGGGGTACTGAAGTGGGACCTGAGAATATGTGTTTCTAATAGGTGATGCTGACACTGCTAGTACTAGGACCACTGCACTCCCATCCTGCTCCTGAGAGCTCTGTCTTGATAAACCACTTGCATAAGAATCTGCATCTCAGGCTCTGCATGTAGGAGACATAAGACAGCTTCCTGACATAATGAAGGGGTGTATCAGTACTTAAATGATTACTGTGTGGATACAGATAGTATATGCAATAGGCTAAGAATAGTGCCTGACATATAACTTCTTAATAAATATTAACTAGCATCCGCAGTTGCCCCAAATTACAAGCATTCCTCGAGCATAGGGTCTATCTATTCCTTACTCAACTTTCTATCTTCCTTACTACCTAACACCAAACTGACCATGGAAATCAATCTATTGGGCTTAAGGTACTGCACACTGCACTACATACAATAACTAAAAGTTGGTATCCACTGAAAAGGATCTTTAATATCTGCTCTCTGGAAGGATTCTGGAGGAAAAGAGAGGTTCATACACTCAGTCATAGTTGCTACAGGCAATGTTCAAGAAAGAATTCAAGAAATGGGACTGAAAGGTAGAAATGAGTTGTCAGTGGGATTCCTAGAGAGTGAGTACTAGAAAGTGTCAAATGTTAGCCTAGGAAAGATGATAAAGGAATAAAATAGTAGATCCCATACATGTAAACTAGACCTTACTATAAAATAGATTACCAGCAAAAACAATGAATCAAGAATGTGAATGAATCATCCTAATCACAGATCCACGGCTTGACTTGATAAACATTTTGCAAATAGAGATATAGGAATTTTTTGGTGTTTCAGTGGACAATGAACATTAGTCAATTTCTCTAGGTAATGCTAGACTCTGGCTGAAAAAAGTCCATTAAGATTTCTAGTCATTTTGCACAGCTATCTTGATGAAGCCCACACATATCAAAATGGAATAATGCCACTGTCCACTGCCACCATCCCTGGGGAATATGGAGTGGTCGAATAAGCAAAAACCACAAAATGAAAACAGTAAATATTCCTAGGACATCAATTTTCTTGATGGAAGATAATTCCAAGTACTACTTCTATGATAACATGTAGGTATATTTTTGGCAGGACTTGGAGGATTACACCAGTGTACATGTTTGTCAACACTCAAATAGTATACTTAAGATCTATGCATTTTACCATATGTCAATTTTATCTTAATTTGAAAAAAAGTATATATTATGGAATAAGATAGAATATTTAAATGGACTCTTAAGAGAAAACATTCTACAAACTTAAAAAATCTGAGTTCTGGTAGCAAAATATGTGCTATAATCCCTGATTTTATAAGTCTATGAATTTCCTTCCCTTTGTAATTTAAGTACTTTAATAGAAAAATTCGAGAAGCAGAACACTAAGAAATCCAAAGATCCCTCTGATTCTAGTTTCCAGGTTTATTGAAGGGATAGTTCCAGAATCTATCCAAAGACACTTGGTTCCTGAAAGTTTTCCAACATCTCCTTCTGTTCTTTATGTAAATTAAGCCTTTGTTGGGAACTTGAGTGGATGACCTGGTAGGACCATCACTTGAGATTATATTCTGTGTCTTACCATACATTTCCTATAGGAATCTTTTTTAAAAAAAATACATAAAAACAGAAAATCACCATATCCACAGTAGCCCTAGTGGGACTACCCCACTAGTTATGTTAATTGGAGGAATAACTGCAGGAAGTTACCAGTCACCTATAACGCTGCACACCACCTAGCATTTATATGTAATATTCCCCTGTAGGGAGAAGACTCTGAAAGTTTGCTCAACAAAATGGCTCTGGCTCAAAGACACTATCTAAACAGCATCTAATTCAAAATAATATAGACATATCCATACATATACTAAAATTATGAATCCATTAATAACCATTTTATATATAATAAGTGTGTAAACCTGTTCTGTAAACATTTATTGAATCACAGCGTTGAATAGGCAATGGATTCTATTAACCAATGGTCCAATAGTTTTCTAAAACAAAGAGCAAAGTCCTGTGTCTTGGAGGAACTTAGCAGGAGAGCAGCAAAGATATATTATCAGAGCATGTGAACCAACAAAGCTAAGCAGGTCCCTGAGCCACTCAGGCCAGTATTTGATCTGACATGGGAGATGAGGGCTTGTTGTGGAAAGACATGGCTTTCTCCACCACTATGACATCAACCTCACAAGATGATGGGTAAACTCCAAAGTCTTCTACTTGCAATAATGTCTCATTATTTTTCTATCATAAACAAATTGGTTTAAATTATATTTCTTGTAGATATATGTGTTTTCTATTACTTTCTCTGAGGACAACAGTTTATAACATTTCTGCCCTAATGTTTAAGATAGCCATACATAGAAGGAGGAGGAATATTTGTCAAGAAAATTTTAAGACCCTAAGAAATTACTACTCATTCAAATTCAAAAGAATTTGAGTGAGTAACCCTTTGCTGCTTCATCCATGATCTCACAGACTGAAACCAGAAATGCCTTTAGCATTCAAGAAAAGTGCCTCCTTCAAAGACAGCTCCCCATCCCAGCAGTGTTACAGGTACCCTTCTTTGAAGTTTCTTTAACTCACATCTTTCTAACCTAGAAATACTGTATTTCTAGAACATGAACATCATGTCCTTAAACATGGGTAGGATAGTAATTTGGGTATAGTTTCTGCTTTTTGATGAATAATTTTTTGTTGGACTTTTATAACCATAGCAGTGATGTGATCATAGCAGTCTATGTCTTCTTGAAAAGTTAACAGCAGTCTCCAAGCCTTTTCTGAGACCTTTAATGATGAACCCAACTTGGGTGAATTATTTTACCCTCTGTACATTCTCTTTGCTAAAGTGCCCTTAGAAATCTCTAAATTCCTTTATGAGCCAGGTACATCTAAAATCTTAAACCAAGGGGAAAACGTAAGAAAATTGTTCCAACTATATTATATTATTTGGCTAAAACATCCTGTTCTTACCCCTTCTACTCAAAACTGTCAGACTACATGCAAGTAGAAAGGGTAAGACAGTAGGCAAGAATTTAAGCAACTTCAAATAGAAGTCTTTGGTATAGCAGAAACAAAGGTAGTATATTTGTTAAAAGAATAGATTTGCATGTTAAGATAAAGTCATCCTCAGCCAGGTATGGTGACACATGCCTGTAATTCCAGTATTTAGGAGGATCACAGGTTCGAGGCCAGCCTCAGGAACTTACAGAGACCCTTAATAACTTAGTGAGACCCTCTTTCAAAATAGAAACTAAAAAATGCTGGGGTTATAGCTCGGAGGTAGAATGTCCCTGAGTTAAATACCCTGTACCAAAAAAAAAAAAAAAGAAAGAAAAGAAAAGTAAAAGAAGATAAAGTCATCCTTATTGATTAGCAGGGATTATTTTACCATATATTCTTTATGTGATAGAGAGCTTTAGATAACATGGAAAAGGCAAAAATGACATTATAATAATTGTTGTGTATAAAAATGTCTCAGGATAGCTCCATCAGCAAACTCAATACCACTGGATCATTTTCCCATAGATTTGCTTCCGTATCATCTCCTTTTTTTCTTTATTTCCCTATTTTTAATTGACACATAATCAAGACCAAATCAGGGCAATTAAAACATTCAGTCTCCTCATTTATCTGTTTTCTTTCTTATCATTCAAGGTTTCAGAGAAAAATTATCATTAGCAAGTTCAAAATATTCACAAACCATAAAATATAACTATACCTCCAGAGTCATTCAGAGTAACCACTTACCATAACATTTAAAAAAAAAATCACAAAACAAACCTGAAATACTACCATCTTCCACCATAATTAGAAATCCAGAAAATAAGTATGGTCATCTCTTAGTATCCAGAGGGGACTGGTTCCAGGCTCCTTGCAGATATCAAAACCCATGATATGTGCAAATCCCTTATATAAAATGGTGTAGTATTTTCATATAACCAACACATATTCTCCCATATACTTTAAATCATCTCTAGATTACTTACGTTTAATACAATGTAAATAGTGGTTATACTGCATTGTTTAGAGAGTAATGACAAGAAAAAAGTCTGTTCACCTTCAGTACATTTGCAATTTTTTCTGAATATTTTCTATCTGCAGTTGGCTAAATTTGTGGATGTGGAACCCAAGCATATGGAAGACTGACTGTACTCAGGTATTAAAAATCTAATGAAAGCCGGGAATGTAATTGAGTGGTAGGGCACTTGTCTAGCATGCATGAGGCTCTCGGTTCAATCCCCAGCACTGCCAAAAAAATTTTCAGAATCTAATTAAACCAAATAGAATGAATAATTTAAAGATGTAATATAATTTTTGTAAGTTAAACTCAGTAAGTAACCATACCTTTTGCTTAAAATTAATACTGTATTCAGAAAATAAGTGAAATGCTATCAATCTATGTACAACAAAACCTCTTTGGGTACCAGGTCCATTAAGATGGACCATAGAAAATATGAGAGACAATGACCAATTTATTTTCCACAAATAACAGCAAGAAAAGGGTTTTAAAAATTAAGAATGACTAACACCCCAAATCTGTAATCAATAGTCCCTCCAATTCCTATTTCATTCCTTGATCTTCAGCTTCTATTTTTCAGAAAAGGAACAGCCCTCCACAGACCCAGCACTCCTGGGTTTATATCCCAAATCTCATGTCATCCATTTTTCCCTCTCCACTGGCTTACTTGGCTTCCTACCAGCATTGGCTACATACCAGAATCAACTGCAAAACCTAAAAAACACACACTCTTGGATCCCACTCTGAAAATTCTGATTTGTTCAGGAAGGGACCTGAGGGTAGCACAAGGCAATCAAGCTAGACCTCAAGGTCTCACTCACCTCTTCACCCAGCCTTTCACTTCAGTGTAGGATGCAGGATCTTTCCACTGCTGACTTGGATTCTCATGCTGGCTACAGTTTCCTCCTCCTTACCTCAACTTCTAAAATGCACCTAAATGTTTAGGCTCCAAGGTCTCTCCTCCCACATGTTGCCCTCACAGACACAAACCTCATCCACCCAACTTACCCTCTAGCCTATGCATTAAGAAGCACAGGCCTAGACTTTAGTCTTAATTTCTAAGGAGCAGGGGAAGAGTAGAAAACTGGTCACTGACTTAGATTCTAGAATCAGAATGATCAGAATTCAAATCTTAAAGCACAGAAGCAGCTAACCAGATATTACTTCCCAGTTAAAAGGGGAAATAACAGTCCTATTATAAGTTTATATAAGGTGATTTACGATACCTATCATGTTATCTGGTACATAATGCTCAATAACCAGTAACAATTATTAATACAAAATAATTTATAAAAATGGTTAAATCCAAAAGTATAATGCAATGAAAATTTTCATCATTCATTTTAATGGGATGTCTAAACATCAAATAAGCTTAACTTTTCACTACTGACTAGTTAGTTCAAACTCAGCAAATTTAGCAGATCCTTAACAACCAGATGTCACTGTTACTCCATAATAAAATTTCTGGAATCAAGTATTTTCCTTATGAAGTCAAATGCAGTATAACACTTAAAGGATGGGTAAAATTAAGTCTTTGCTACCTCGGCAAAAATGACTAAAGCTGGCTTTGATCTAGGAATCCCTATATAATTAGAGCTGCAATGTCCTAGAGATTGCCAATCTCCCTGCATCTCGGCATGGTTGATGAGACTGGCTGAAAGATCTCTGTTCATCTCACTTCAAGGGACATAACCTTTAGTTGAAGAAGAGGAAGCTGAGATGAGTCCTACTACCTTAAATTTTTCCTGGACATTTTTTAAAAACATAATTTTAAGCCGGGCATGGTGGCACAAGCTTGTAATCCCAGTACTTGGGAGGCTGAGACTGGAGGATCTGGGTTCGCGGCCAGCCTCAGCTACTCAGTGAGGCCCTCCGCAACTTAGTGAGACCCTGTTTCAAAATAAATAAAAAACAGGGCTAGGGTGGAGCTCGGAGGTAGAATGCCCCTGGGTTCAATCCCCAGTACCGCAAAAAAAAACATAAATTTTACTTTTAACAATTACTTAGTCACTTGATTTCACTTTTCCATCTGTAATACTGGAGTAAAACTTAACTGTACAAGGTGCCTAATTCCTGTTTTTCCTATCTACTATAATGGAAGCTGGTTGGAATACCTATTTTTATTTACTTTATATTCCCAGGGCGTAATACCATGACCGCCAGGCAAATGGCGAGACCTCAATAAATGTTCATTCAGTGAGAATAATGGCTTTTGTGATCACCCATTCAAGAGTTTACTTCTGAATACAGCAAGAGTTGTTTCAACTACTTCTCTAACACAAGTAGAAGATTAGACCAAGTCCAAGAGTAATCCCTTAACACACTAACATCTCTCACAGCTGAGCCAAACCCAGCAATTATTCATTGGGGTATCTTCTATGTGCCATGCACTCTGTTTAGAAAAGCCCAATGTTCTGCAACTAAAGTAAACATGGGGACTTTCAGTTTTCCACATAAAAAAAAAACATAAGCCAGGAACTTGTGAAGAATATCAAATCATCTGAACTTTATAATATTACTATTTGTCAATGTTATGGGAGACTCTACCCCTTGTGGCTCTTAAATGGACACAGAGTCAAGGAAATTACTCCAAGAAGTATGATCTCAATCATTTCAGGTCACCTCTTATTTCACAGATGAGAAAACTGAGGTCTACTGAAATATAGTGTCTGGCTCAGGTCTGTTAGTAATACAAAAGCCACAGCTAGAATCTGAGTTTATCAACTTTCAGAACTATATATTATACCCTTACACATAAGTATATTAATGAGATCCGTGATGCTGGAAGGAAAGAAGCATGCATACTATACTTTTATGTTGTCTCTTACAATGTTATGCATTTGCAATAGATATGAAGGCAAAAGTTGAGATGGTTTTCCTGAAAAACCTAACAAAAATGTATTTGTAGTAAATAAACTTAAACAGCATCACTATTCTAAATGTTTCTTTAAAAGAAAAAAACTCACTGAAATGCTTTCATGGAGCCCACTATTTATAAGACTGATGATCTAAAGAATTTTCACATAAAAATCAACAGTGTTATCACTGGGCTACATTACTAGTCCAAGATGGGGCATCAAATAAATAACTGATATGTAATTATTTCTGTATTTCCTTTCTCCTTTCCTGGGGTGTGTGTGTGTGTGTGTGTGTGTGTGTGTGTGTGTGTGTGTGTGTTTATAACAGAGAATATAAAAATGGCCCAAAAGAACTATAAAAATATATTTATAGTATGTAAAAATTGAACTCTGCTATAAATTACTAAGCACTGATATAATAACTTTACTTAACTTTTTTTCCCCATAATGTTATAAGGGCTCTTGGGAGAACGACTTAGATAGTGCTAAACTCTCAGAAAAGTTGTTCCAGTAAATTTGATTTGATGCTTTCATTTTCTAAAAAGAGAGTTCCTATAGCAAAAGGAGGCATTTAAAATCATTCCACTGAACTACAGTTAAAGTACTTTAGCATGCTGTCAATTCAGCTTCTAAAATATCACTTGGCTTCAAACATGCTTCTACAGTCTCTATGGTCACCTGAGATGAGTTCCCAATTACTTCCAGCTGATGCTATAGTCTCCTCAACTAAGGCTCCTGCCACCCACCCTCTGCTCCAGTGTCACCAGTGCAGGCTACTGATACTACGTTAATGGTTCTCTACTGCATGACCTGGCAATTACGACCTCTAGGACCTGACCCTCATTCTACCTAAGAAGCCACATTTGCCCATTCTTCAGCTGAACTGAATCGCTGTTGGACCCCTAAACTTCCCCGTGCTTCCCAATCTCTGGCATGTTCTTGCTTGCAGTTTTCCCCTCACCAGAACCATCTTTTCTCCTTATTCATTCATCCAACAAATATTTATTGACAGCCTATTCCGTACCACCTGTGAAAAATAAAAATCAAATAAGGTAACCTCCCTGTGCTCAGGGGAGTGTACTCAAATCCCATTCAATCTTCAAGGCCCATTTTAAGCTCCCATGAGGCCTTCCTTAATGCTATATTCCTACTGGATACCACATCTGACCTCTGTTACCATATTATCTCTACTTCTCATGAATGACTAATCACACTATTCAAGAGTCTATACAGGTGTTCACAGGTATTGAACATCTACTGTACCCCATCAAGGTCTCATAAGGTTATTTCTGTACTTCCTCTCCCTTCCTATTGTATACACTCCTACTGTAATATACCTTACCAACCCTTATCCACTCGATAACATTGACAGTGCCTATAACACAATAGATGCTCAATAAAATTATGCTGAAAACATTTAAGATTAATCTGTAAATGAGTGTGTGGGTGAAGAAGAGAGCATGTGGGTGGTGAAGAAGAGAGTATTTCCATAAAAATTTCTGAAAAGCTGGGCATGGTGGCATAGGTCTGTAATCCTAGTTCTTGGGAGGCTGAGATAGAAGAATCACAGGTTCAAGTCCAGCGTCAGTAACTTAGCAAAGCTCTGCTTCAAAATAAAAAATAAAATAGGGATGGGGGTATAGCTCAGAGGTAGAAGTCCCTTGAGTTTAATCCCTAGTCCCCCCAAAAAATTCTTTTTTAAAATAAAATATTACCTCAACACTAATCATCTTCTCCTTAGTCTTGGTTCCTTATAAATTATTTAAAATTTAAATGTGCCCTTCCTCTCATTCAATTTCTTTGTAAAAAGAAGGCAATTCAGAATAGCATACTTAGCTGGGCACAGTGGCGCACACCTATAATCCCAGTACTTGGAAGGCTGAGACAGGAACACCGCAGGTTGGAGACCAGTAATTGATCGAGACCTTGTTTCAAATTAAAAAACAAAATAGGGCTGGGGGTGTAGCTCAGTGGTAGAATGCCCAGTAACACACACACACACACACACACACACACCAGCATATTTGCTTAAGACACTCTTCTTCTTGGTCCAAATGGCCTACTTACTAGCTCACTTAACTGCTTTATC
The DNA here is from genome assembly GCA_004027185.1 of Glis glis. Lineage (NCBI taxonomy): Eukaryota > Metazoa > Chordata > Mammalia > Rodentia > Gliridae > Glis > Glis glis. The sequence goes on along the minus strand of PVJS01018742.1, from coordinate 4,554 downwards.
CCATATTAAAAAAAATTAAGAGAAGTATGAGTGAGTACTTTAGCTACAAGGAATGCACATGGTTTGCCACTAATTCTGCCAAATAAAGAGAAGGCAATCCAGGGTATCAAGCATCTTCTTTCAAGTATAACAGTGGATTCTCAAAAGCCACCAGGTACAACTTCTGTACCATCTTTCATACCGAACAGAAATTCTCCAAAAGGGCCAAAGGCATTCTAAAAATGATGTAGAAAAAGACATGTAGGTCTTAGAAGAGGACAGGGAATCCCTGAGGTCAGCATCATGCTTACAATCTTTGTATACACCCATCCTGGACTAGTACACAGTCACAAACTACCTGGAGAGGGCATCTCCCACTCTTTTTCCTTCCCTTCCTTGCTATACTTTTCTTGTAACATATAACCATCTAACAAACCATACAGCTTACTTACTTTATTTATTGTCTGTTTTTCCCCATTAGAAAGTACTCACAAAGGGAGGATTTTTAACCACTTTATCATTATTTCTATACTGCTAGCGATTGTAACAGAGCCTAGCTCACAGTAAACTCAATAAATGTTTGTTGAACAAATGTTACAATTCTTTTATTTATTTATTTTTTATTTATTTATTTATTTATTTATTTTGCTGTACCGGGGATTGAACCCAGGGGCGTTCTACCTCCAAGCTACATCCCCGGCCTTATTTTTTATCCTTTATTTTGAAACCAGGTCTAACGAAGTTGCAGAGGGCCTCACTAAGTAGCTGAGGCTGGCTGCGAACCCGGATCCTCCGGTCTCCGCCTCCCAAGTACTGGGATTACAAGCATGCGCCACCACGCCCGGCTCAATTCTTTTATTTTTAAATAATGTTATTTTATTATCTTTATAGGTATACTACTACTCATTATTAATATCCCCCCAAAACACTACTTGTTTTGTGAACCTAGTTTTTTTCATTCATAAGTGACTGGACATACAAGGTCATATATTATATGCTTGTGAACAGACAAATCAATACAAATAAATACATATACTGAGCATATGTACCAACAGACAAGAGTGTCTCTTACAAAAATATAAACTTTCAACCTGTAAGTACCTACATGCAGAGCATTTAGGTGCTTTATATAAGTTAGATCTTTTAATTTTTTAAATGATTTCAAAAGATAATTATTTTCCTTATTTATAGATAAGCATAGAATATGAAGAGGTTAAATGCCTTGCCCACATACACAGAGCTAAAAGGTGGCATACGTGACATTCAAATAGGAGTTATCTGACACATGATTATACTTCTAAACCACATTGCCTCTCAGGTAGATATTTAAAAGACCAACTTAATTAGGTTTCTGAGAGTGTGGCTGAGCCCAGAACTCTGCTTTAAATCTGGAGAAAGAAGCCAAGCAAATGAGGAGAATGACCAATGGTTCCAGAAATTGCAAATTTAAAGACTCCAGGCATGTAAGTCCCTAGATGAGGGAGAACAGCGGAAAGGGAAGTGACTTTGGACTTAGATGTTGACCCCTCCTGTGTGATTCCAGGTAGGTTACTCATCCTCCTGGGGCCTCAGCCTCAGAATTTATGAAAAACAAGAACAGAAAAAAGAAGACGAGGAGAGGAGAGGAGAGGAGATTGAGTAAGTTATGTCTTCTAATATTTGTTATTATTTTTAGTAAAGTGATATATTTAGAAGTATACAGACAAGTACTTAATATACAAATAGGTAGTAAATATACATTTAATGTAATATTTTGCTTATTTCTTGAAGGAAAGGACAAACATAAAAAAAGAAAATCAACTGGGATAGGTTTCATGGGAATCTGGAAGAGATCTTATCAGATCTTAAAATTACTGTGAAAGAACCTACAACATTCTGCCTTGGATTTCATTTATCCATGTATGCCCATTTACTTAATGGGTATTGAACTTGGTACTGTCAAGGCATATAAGACATAATCGTCACCTATACAAATAAGATAAAATTCAATAATTTAGTTTACTGAACAGATATTTCATGAATGGTCACCAATACCATTAATTTACTAAAGATACTATTTTAATAATCATAAATTCTTTCCAATTTTCCCTATAACTGTGTAGTATACTATAATTTATGCTATTATCCTGGCTGTAGCTAAGATCCAAAGCTGTAAATCTTCACAAACAAAAAAAAATGAGAATGTTTGAGTTTTACTTCATTTATGTGGAGAAATTCTCTTTTGGTATTATCTCTTTATAGTACAAAACAGCTTATTTAGATAAATGTTAACTGAATAACTGTTATAGGCATTAGGGGGAGGAGTACTGGGGACTGAACCCAGAGGCACTCTACCTCCAAGTTACACCCCCAGCCCTTCTTATTTTTCATTTTAAAACAGGGTCTCCCTAAGTTACTGAGGCTCTCCCTAAGTTGCTAGGGACCTATCTTAGCCTCCCAAGTACTGGGATTACAAGTGTACGCCACCATGCCTGGCATCTGTTACAAGCTTTTAAATCAAAGAAACAACCATAGATTTATCTTTCAAAATATCTTGAACATTATGAAGTTTACCTAAAATACTCATTACTCACAAGTCAGAATAAACAAACTAGCAGCAGTTATATTAACAGAGCATAACAGAAACTGGTTGGGTTAAGAAGTTACTCAGCAAATCAATATAATTACTTACCTTCTAAAAATACAGCAGTAGTTGGGGGGTTAAATGTACCATATATCACTTTCAGTTACAATAATTATATTTATGATGAAATAAAGTAGTTTTCAAATATCTAATTCCTACATTTTAAATTAATATGACATTTAACAAAAGTGTTTTTATTGGATTAACATTATAATAACTATGGGTTTTTATAAAAAGATTTTTTTGTTGTTCTTTAACCCAGAAGTTCAAACCCTTTCCATAAACTACAAAGAAGGTAATAAAAAATTAAGAAAATAGTTTCTGATACAACTTTGTCATCACAGTTATCTCTGGCTCTTGTAAAATAAGATGACATGCATTAAAACCACTTGATAATGATTTATTCAGTCATGTGGTTGAGGGTACCATAAACTCTAAAAAAACTGGGTTTTATGTAGCCAAAAGCAAACAACTAGCCTATTCTGACAACAGGCTTTAAAAACTATGGTCCTCAAGTTACCTACATTACAATTTTCCAAAATTATAACAGTAGTAAAAATAAAACAACTAATAACTTAAGAGTCAGGAATGACTACAGAGTAACGTCTTGGCAAAGGCTAGATTTAAGGAATCAAAATATGGATGCTCAGTGGCTCCCCTATCTTAGACAGAACTGATCTTCAGAGGACATTGCAGAGTGTGCTGATTCACACAATCATTATCTATCATTCTGCTGTGAGCTAGGAAGCTGGTGAGAAAACTCAAGACAGGTTGGGTATTACAGAGCAGGAAAACTGATCATTAGCCAGCGGGACTTAAATAAAAGTAAAGGGTTCAGGATTACCTTGAGGTTTCATGTGTAATATTCCTACTAGAAACAATTAGCACCTTTGAGCTACTGTACACAAGCTCACTCTCCTTTTTATAAACCAGCAACATTTTACTGCCCTTTCTACCCCAAACTGTGAAGAGAATTGGTAAGAGAGCACCATTTCAAAATCTTTGTTTGGAGCCCTGTGTTTTACAACCATGTCAATGAATCAAATGAAAGCCCCAGCAAAGGTGTGGTTGTAACCACTTAACGCATCATCACTAGCTACTGAGCGAGACCCAGACTCCACTGGGGAGCACAGACTAGCCCAGCCACAGAGAGGGTAATGGATTTCCTGCTGAATATCCCACCAATCGCCACTCCTTAAAGAGGAAAAAAGGTAATTATTGCTCTTGTTAAGAAAATAATTACACGGACTAGCAGAAAGATAAAGGCAATATTACTATCTTTCCAAATATTCAGGGAATTAAACCTGTACAGTCCAAAGTCTCTCAAACAACCACCCCAGAGTCATACACACAGATTCTGCTTCCAACGAAACATAAGGTACTGATCTGCTATCACCATTCTCTCACCAAAATTAAAAGCTTTTATTCCCATTCAGCTGCCACTTAAGATTTATAAAAGGTTCATTTTTCCTTTCTCTTAGCTCAAATTCTCATACAGATCCATTCTTCATCACAGGTTGCCAATTTTTGGTATGTTAAAAATCCCATCAAGTTGCACTTACATGATGTGACAATTAACTTTTAATGACGGATAAAGGAGGTAGATGCTTAAAGTCATTTTGCATTCTATTACAGAACCTATCTAATAAAAGAAAGCTCCTTTATAAAGGTCAAAAAATTTTCTTTAATCAGATCTAAAACAGACTAACTTTGAAAGTACATAAAATTTGCTGGGCCAAGAGATGTATAATAGAATGTAGAGCCTTTTGTCGGTACTACACTGTAGAAGCAATGTCTCCATTACCTATTCTTTTATTTATTTGTTTTTTTGTTTTTTTTTTTTTTGCAGTACCGGGGATTGAACGCAGGGGCGTTCTACCTCCACGCTACACCCCCGGCCCTATTTTTTTATACTTTATTTTGAGACTGGGTCTCACGAAGTTGCGGAGGGC
>PVJS01018741.1:0-34524 GCA_004027185.1 Glis glis | reverse complement strand
TTTTTTTTTTTTTTTTTTTTTTGTGGTACTGAGGATTGAACGCCGGGGCGTTCTACCTCCGCGCTACGCCCCCGGCCCTATTTTTCTTTATGCTTTATTTTTGAAACCGGGTCTCACGAAGTTGCGGAGGGCCTCGCTAGGTAGAGAGAGAGAAAGAGAGACAGAGAGAGAGAGAGAGAGAGAGAGAGAGAGAGAGATCGACCGATCAATTGATCGATCGTGCGCGCATGCGTGCTGAGGTTGGCCGCGAACCCGGATCCTCCGGTCTCCGCCTCCCAAAGTACTGGGATTACAAGCGTGCGCCACCACGCCCGGCTTGGTGTGTATCTTAACAGATTGCTTTCTATTTATAGTTATGCAGATATCTACTGATGTGCATGCATGTACATATATGTAAACACAGATGTCTGTGACATCGATGTGGATCCATGCACACTTCTGCTTACAAAATCCCATTCTCCCCACATTTCAGCTTTTTATTTGGAAATATACATTCATAGGAAAGTTGCAAAAACAGTCAATGTACCTAGTTTTAAGTTTGATTTTTTAAAATACAAATGTGATCAAACAGTTGGAATTATTCTGCCATTTGATTTTATTTTTCCCCCAGGAATGAAAGCATTACTGTAAGGGAAATTATTTTTTCCCTTCCATAGTTTAATATCAGCACATGTATAGATAGATATTTTGCTGCCTTTCTAATGGTTGCTTTGAATGTCAGAGATAAACTCAGACTGTAATCTAGTTAACCACTTCTCATATGATGGGCATACTGACTTTTCCCAATTTTTTTTTTCTTTTGGTACTGGGGAATGAACCCGGGGCATTCTACCTCTGAGTTACAACCCTAGCCGTTTTTAAAAAAAATTTTTTTTGCAACAAGGTCTTTCTAGGTTGCTGAAAGTCTCTCTAAGTTGCTGAGGCTGGTCTTGAACCTGAGATCCTCCTGTCTCAGCCTCCCAAATACTGGGATTACAGGTGTGTGCCACAAGGCCCAGCCCAATTTTTAAATTACAGCAATGAATAGTGTTGAACTTATATTTTTATGTGAAAGTATAAGATCGATTTCTAGAGGTGAACTAGCTGGGTGTTGAAATCTGTTGTTGTTTTTTTTTAACTATTAATACCAAACCAGGGAACCAGGGTTTATCTGATGAGTATAATCTAATTTTAAGAAATGACTTTAGTTCCTAAGGATGCATGCCAACCCTTGTTACCTCAGTTGTGTGAGGGGTTAATAGAAGACTGAAAATTGTCTTTGGAACTCACAGATGAGCTTCAGCACAGTAACTTTTGATTGCTGGATGGAAACGAATAGTGTTCGGCTCGGCTCCCATCTGAAGGGAACCTGGGAGTCACTACCGTTTACAGTACCACTTATGCTTAGAATTTCATTTTAGGCGTAAACATTGTAGATTAAACAGTAGCACTAAACCACATTAAACCAGGGTCATCAGTTCTCATTTGTTTTCATTCCTTTTTTTTTCCTTTTAGGGGGATTTCATTCTGAAGATTGAGCCTCCCCTAGGGTGGAGTTTTGGTAAGTTAGCCGTACTTCGTAAGGGGTCACATTACATGCTGAATATTAATTTAGATTGCAGAGTACAGTGACTGTTAAAATAGTAAGGATTTATTTCTAGCGTGGAAGGGAGTTTGTGTGCATTTTTTTTCTTTCCCCTTGTCACTTTAATTTGGATTTATCTCAGATCTACCACAAGGCTATCTGTCATCTTTCTTTTTTTTTTTTTTTTTTTTTTGCGGTACTGGGGATTGAACGCAGGGGTGTTCTACCTCTGCACTACGCCCCCGGCCCTATTTTTTAGGCTTTATTTTTGAAACCGGGTCTCACGAATTTGCGGAGGGCCTCACTAAGTAGAGAGAGAGAGAGAGAGAGAGACACACACACAGGGACAGGGGGAGAGAGAGACGGGGGCGGGGGGGAGCTGAGGCTGGCCTTGAACTCGGATCCTCTGGTCTCCGCCTCCCAAAGTGCTGGGATTACCAGCGTGCGCCACCACGCCCGGCTTGTCACCTTTCTTAAAAGAGGCACCTCCTCATGTACTGTGCCTCTTTTTAGAAACTGCCTTCAGTTTCACTCTGTGCGGCAACAGAACAGCATAGGAACCAAGAGTGGTGTCTCAGTCAGCTGTGACCCAGAATACCTGACGACAGCAGCGTGGAGGAAGGAAGAGTAATTTGCTTACAGTTCTGGAGGTTTGGGTGCAGCGTAGGCCGGGTCACGTTGGCGGAGCTCAGGGCATGGTGGTGGGCAGCCGAGAGAAGAAGGGGAGGAAGTGAGGGACGCACATGTAGTTCTGGAGGCCACGCCCCCAGTGAACTCCCTCCTCCAGCTACTCCCTGCCCGCCTACCTTACCACCAGCAGATCTGTTAGGCTATCAATGGATTTGTCAGCCCATGAGACCAGAGCCCTCTTGGTTCAGTCGTTGCACCCCTGAGCGTCGTTGCATTGCCGTACAAGAGCATGTCCGGGGGGCTTTCTGTCTCCAAACCATAACGAGCGGGAGCAACTTTGTTCTTGTCCCAGGACAGTTTTTTTTAAATTAATTGAAGCGTTTAAACATCGTGAGATGTAACATCAAAATCCAGATACACCTCTCTCTCTGTTTTTTTGTACTGAGGATTGAACCCAGGGCTTCGCACATGCTAGCAAGTGCCCTACCACTGACCGAGAAGCAACCAGATCTGCTTCTCTTAAGAGATCAGGAGCCGGGCGTGGTGGTGCACACTTGTAATCCCAGCACTTTGGGAGGCGGAGACTGGAGGATCCGGGTTTATGGCCAGCCTTAGTTGTCTCTCTCTCTCTCTCTCTCTCTCTCTCTCTCTTCCTGTCTCTCTCTCTCCTTAATGAGGCCCTCCGCAACTTCGTGAGACCCGGTTTCAAAATAAATTATAAAAAATAGGGCCGGGGGCGTAGCGCGGAGGTAGAACGCCCCGGCGTTCAATCCCCGGTACCGCAAAAAAAAAAAAAAAAGAGATCAGGAGATCTGGCAGTCGTGGGCCTCGCCGGCTGTGTGGCACCCTTGAGCGGTGACTTCCCCCGCCGGCCTCTCTCTCGTGCTTGTGGAATCATGGTAGTTAGAGTCCCTGCCTTGGCGACCTTGGAGTATCGGTGGGCCAGTGTTAAGCGTTGAGAATGCCTGGCACAGGATTGACGAGCACTCAGGGTTGAAAATGGACAGACAGAAGCTCCGGGCTCTCCCGACACAACCGCCTTTGGCTGGGTTGGAGAGTCGGAAGTGGGCTGGACATCAGAACAGGGTTCTATTTGGACACAGCCGATGCTTTTGAAGAGGAGAGACTTGTCGTTTGGGTGGAGTGGGTGAGGTGACCTCAGCCCCCAGCCTGGGGAGAGGAGTGGGGCCACCGTTGTTCATGTCGGGAAGGGTGAAGGGAAGCTCGGGCAGCCGGTAGCTGTCCGGCTGTGAGAGACGCGCCCTCTCAGCTCACAGGCCCTGGCTGTGCCTTCCAGACGCTGGGGGTCTCCCGCCAACTAACGGTGGAAGCAGAGGTTCCCGATGGATTGCCTCTCGCAGTGTTTTTCCTGCCCGCCCTCCTCTCTGTCGGCCAGTGCTTTTCCTTTTGATAAATTTTTTTCATCGAGTTGTAACATACTTTCAGAAAAGTGCACTGAGCGTAAGGGTATCACTTGATGAATTTTCTTTTCAGCTTGGTGAGTGGGCACAAAGTGCACACACCTGGGTAACACCACCATCCAGATAACGAGATACAACGTTATTGTACCCTAGAAGTGCCCCATCCCAGCACTCTTTAACTGCCTTGCCCCACCCACAGGGGACCACTTCCCTGACCTTCTAAAGCTATAAACACATTTCATTTGTTTTAAACTTCTTATAGTTGAAGTCATTCAAGGTAGTTTTTTTGCATCTGGTTTCTCTCTCTTGGTGGTGTTCACAAGAGTTCATCTGTATTATGTGTAGCTCTTTGTTGTACAGAGTTCTGATGTGTGATGTATCCATTCTACTGTTGGTCGACATTTGGGTTGCTACCTGATTTTGGTCACAAAAGATAGCACTCCTGCCAGACATGGTGGCGTACACCTGTAATCCCAGTACTCGGGAGGCTGAGACAGGAAGATTGCATGTTCGAGGACAGCTTCAGCAACTTATCAAGGCCCTCAGCAACTTAGTGAAACTCTGTTTCAAAATAAAAAATAAAATAGGGTTGCGGGTGTAGCTCAGGTAGAACGCCCCTGAGTTCAATCCCTAGTAATGGGGGAAAACAAAGAAAAAGAAAAAGAAGACAGCACTACTGTGAACATTCTTACACGTCTTTTGGTACGTGTGTATTTGCATTTTAGTTGAGTATATGCCAGGACTGGAATTGTTGGATGATAGAATTTATACATGTTCAGTTTTAGCACACATTTCCATGCCTATACAGTGGGCATATATTTATTCTTTACTAACAGAGTGCAGGCGTTCTAGTTGCTCCACATCCTCGCCAGCACTCGATATGATGTCTTTTTCATTTTAGCTCTTCTGGTAGGGATGTGCGTTAGTATCTTCTTGAGGTCTTGATTGCATTTCCGTGATGGCCAATGAGATTGCACCTCTTTTCATGTATTTATGTTTATTTGCCATTTGGATAGCCTCTTTTGTGAGATCCCTGTTCAAGTCTTTTGCCCTCTTTTTTTTTTTGTTGGAAACTTCCTGTGTGTGTGTGTGTGTGCTCACACATGCGTGAAGGTCTTCATTTTACCTTAAAAATCTGGTTTTTCCATTTGTTTTTCTCTGTTACTCCACGCCCTTCCTAAGTTTTCAAAAACTCAACCTTAGCTCCTATTATGATGAACTCTTCCGTTTTCTCAGAAATTGAATTTACTATGAATATTGAAAGATCAGGAGATTGCACATAACATCCGCAGCTCCAGTGTTTCTGACGAGTCGGGAGCTCCGGCAGCGCAGGGCCACCCGGCAGCAGCCGGCTGCCAGCTTGCGGTTTGCCGCCGTCCCCACTGGCCGCTTGGCTCACTCCCTCCCCACGTGGCTCCTGTGGCGCTGGAGTTTGTGGTCCTGGTTTAATGTGCCTGAACTGACGTGCTTGTTGGGACAGTCTGGGGCTTGCTTTGGGAGGTTGGATTGGAGCTTTGTCACTCACAAACGGTGACCATGGGAGATCCTTTGGCCTTTCTGTGCCTCAGTTTACCCCTCAGTAAATGATCTTATCTCCTAAGGTGGTTTTGAGGAGTGACAGCGCTTGGCTTGGTGCCTGGTCCATGGCGAACATTCAACAAGTAAAGCTATGGCGCTCTCTGAATTTTCAGCGGGACTCCAAGATACAACTGAAAGACTGTTTTTAAGCTCTTTTATATTCAATTTTTTTCGGGTGGTACTGGGGATTGAACCCGGGGCATTCTACCTCCGAGCTACACCCCCCATCCCTGTTTTTTATTCTTTATTTTGAAACAGGGTCTCACTGAGTTGCGGAGGACCTCACTAAGCAGCTGAGGCTGGCTGTGAACCCGGATCCTCGGTCTCAGCCTCCCAAGTGCTGGGATGACAAGTGAGCCCACCACGCCCGGCTATCGCTCTTTTCTATTCTAAACACTGGTTCCCAGGGTGGCTGGGACGGGGTGGGGGGAAACGTTTTCCCTGTGTAACTTCTGGCACCTTGGATTTTGAACCCTGTCAGTCTATTAAGCGTTAGAGATAAATGAGTAGAGCAGCCTAGCCATGGAATGTGTTTCCCCTAGCAGTTTGACCGACTCTCAGTACTAAAGTTGTGCTTGCGTCTTATGCCTCCCTCCCTCCCTCCTTCATTCCCCAGAGCCAACAAACGTGGAGCTGTATGTGGATGGCGTCAGCGACATCTGCACGAAGGGCGGGGACATCAACTTTGTGTTCACCGGGTTCTCCGTGAATGGAAAGGTGTGGTTTTGGAACTTGGCTATTTTTTTACATTTGCTCTGTTATATACTAAGACTTCTCTTAGCCTTTTTTTTTCTTTTGGTACTGGGGATGGAACGCAGGGGCATTCTGCCTCTGGGCTACACCCCCAGCCCCTTTTTATTCTTTAATTTGAAACAGGGTCTCACTAATTTGCTGAGGGTCTGGTGAAATTGCTGAGGCTGGTCTCGAACCTGTGACCCTCCCGTCTCAGCCTCCTAAGTCCTGGATTACAGGCGTGCACCACCACGCCGGGCTACCTTTACCTTTATGTTAAGAGTGAGGCCCTCAGTCCCCACTTTATGTGGGGTTCTTCCTCGACGGGGATCTTGGGAATTTCTGTCTCAGTGGTTTGTAAAATAATGGTGCATCTTTTACTGATGGTGTCTTAGGTTCCATGAAACAGTTAATTTACTGTCACTGTTCCCTCCCTGCCCTGCCCTCAGAAAGGGTATCCATGATTCACATCATCGTTTCAGAGGGCTCCTTGACCCAAAGAAGGTTCTAGGCTCTGTTTGGGGATCGGAAGCGGTAATGACGGTACCTTGTGAGGAGTGCTCTCTGCTGTCTCGCGGGTTCTAACCTCCCTCTGCACACAGGTCCTCAGCAAAGGACAGCCGCTGGGGCCCGCGGGAGTCCAGGTGTCGCTGAGAAACACGGGGACCGATGCGAAGATCCAGTCGACAGTCACGCAGCCTGGCGGAAAGTGAGTGGCGTCCTGTCTGTCTCCCGGCCTCGCAGCTTGAGCCGGCTGGGGCAGGGACCAGGGGCCTTCAGACTTAGGAGACCTGGGCTCAATCCTGCTTTAGCCTCCTGACCGCTTTCTGGCAAGTTCATGCCCTTCGTAGCCCCAAGTTCCTCATCTGTGAAATGGAAGTCACTTGATCCGTCGCAGCCGACAGGATGATTAAATATCAGTTAATTCCCGCAGAGCACCTGCTGCAGGCTAGGCACTTAGAAGGCCTTCGTGTAACTGTTGGGGCTGATCCTGGAGCCTGGCAGCCTGTGTCTGAATCCTGGCACCCCCAGTGGCTAGCTGTTTGACCTGGGATAAGTTGCTTGACCTCTCTGGGCCTCAGTTTCTCATTTGTAATAAAGATAATTATGGAATCTACCTCCTAAAGTTACTGGGAAGACTAAGTTAATATTATTGCTTCTAACTGGCATGGAATATGTGCTTAATGTTTGCTCAGTAGAGGTTAATGCAATTATGAATTAAAAACATCCTTTGTCACTGTTACATCCAAACCATTTTGTTGTTGGAATTGTTGATTATGTAATTAACCTTGCTGGAGGAAATTTAAAGCACCTATTTAATGGATCTATATAGTTGAATTGTAAATGTTAACAGATGTGCCAAGATTAATATCAGAATAGTTCAAACTGATAATTTTAGCATTCAGATTATTACTAAGTACTTCTTCAATACACAAAAGTGGCTAAATGGCAAAATCAAAGTTTTATAATGAGTTTGTCAGTAAGTCGTCCAATTTAAAAATTATTATTTTTGAAACTATTTTCCATTTTGAAAAAAGTGCTCCTTTTCCATGGTTGGAGCCTCTCCAGGCCTGGTCTGCAGGAGTGTGTAGCTGTGGCGTTTCGTGGGCGGTACAGGATGAATGTCCCTTATCCCAAATACTCAGGACTACAACTGTTTCAGGTTGTAGAACTTTTCAGATTTGGGAATATTTTCATATACGTAATGAGCTGTCTTGGGAATGAGACCCCAGCCTGAACATGAAATTCATGCATGTTCTGTCTATACCCGACACATACAGGCTGGAGGTAATCATATACAATATCTTTTAATCAGTCCACAAAACAAGGTTTCATGGTGTGGAATTTTCCACTCGTGGCATCGTGTGGCACTCAAAATGTTTTGGATTTGGGAGCACTTTGGGTTTTGGGTTTTAGGAGTAGTTTGTTGGTGTCCTTACCAGAAAAAGTGACCTGAACCTTCCGAATCCCTCTCATCTCCACTAATTAAAACGATGGCGACGGTGCAGCACCAGGACACACCGGGACCCCGTGGAGGTGAAGCGGGGGCTGAGTCTCACGAAGACCCAGATCCAGTGGCAATGTCAGTTTGAGTGTAGCAAAGCACTTTCCAAGCTCTTAACAACTGTTAAATACTACTAGAGAAGAAGAACTGGAATGCTGCTTACAGTTGGCGCCACTAGGATGAGCCCTCCTGTCGTCAGGTGCCCCGCAGGTGTCGAGAGGGAAATGTGCCTGGCTCCCACCGCGGCACTCGCAGCCTCAGCTCCTCAGTCCCCCTGTAGCCACTGGCATCCCCTGCGCTGGCTGCTGGCTTCATCACAGTGCCCAAGCACAGGAGCCCAAGATGGCTTGTGTGCGCCCCACGTAACAGATCTCAGCTCCTTTGTGTAGGATGCACAGCTTAGCGCCATTTGCATTCCCTTGTCACTAGACTCACTCTTCCTTATGCACCTCCCCTTTCCCCTTCCGTGCCTCTGGGCGCTTCCCTCTGCCTTCCTTGCCTATCCGGGCCTGTCAGGCCCAGTTGAACGCTCTGTGACTGATCCCGGCTGAACTGCAGTGAGGGTTTTATGCCAGGAGCCCTGGAGGTCCAGGGAAGCGCAAGCCCTTCTCCTTCCTGCCGGCACACGGAACGCCCTTCCCTGTGTGCAGCGGGCGTTCAGCGAGCGCCTTTGATGTGGGTTTGCACAGGGAAGAATGGGATTTTGTTCCTGGTCATTTGATTAGCCTGTGGGAACATGGTGATCATTCAAATAGTATTTTCTTGTGCTGTCAATGTTAGTAATCAGATTAGAAATACGGGGGTTATTTGGAGAAAGTTAAATGGCGTTTCATCTTTCTTAGGTTTGCGTTTTTTAAAGTCCTTCCTGGAGATTATGAAATCCTTGCAACCCATCCCACCTGGGCGTTGAAAGAGGTGAGCGTTTCAGCATTGTCTGCAACTGTGCCATGACTGTGCTGGTGTGGGGACAAATGGAGGGACTTGGAGTTTAGCATGTGACGTGAGTTGATGTTTGTTCCAGATGTTGATGTAGAAATGGGGGCGCGTGGTGGGGGGATTCATGAGGTACAACTCAGCGGCTGTCGCAGGTGCCACTGGCGGCGGTTTCAGTTTTAGGCGACAGTGCTGCCTTCCAGCTGTGAAATTGCTGTGCTATTAACTGTCACTATTTTAAGCCAGATCAACGGCAGAACTACACGATGAGATGTATTTGCTGGTTTTTTTTCCTCAATCTGAAACAGAAACCTATAAATCTACTAAACAGTCTAGAAACTGTTGTACATGTGCCCAAGGAGATCGTATAAGAATGTTTATTGCAGTTTTGTTTGTAAGCGCAAGATGTTGTTAAACAACACAAATGCCATTAAGAACGGACTGTGGCTCCACAACACGAGAATGCTGGCCGGCCGCAGTAGCGAGTGGTCCGGAGCTGTGCACATCAGTGTAACTACACTGCAGCACAGCGCCGAAGGAGATGTGATTACAAACACTCACCACCATCCCATTTATGGATACAGCCTTACACGGAAAAATTGTACAGGCGTGCACGGGGATGGCAAACACGCGGTTCATGGTGATACCAATGGCTGTGGAAGGGGGAGGAAGGGATTTCAGGGCACGCCAGGGTCTCGAGTTGCATTTCTCCTCTTTTATGTCTATACCTGGCAAGAGGATGTGTAGGTGTTCTTTAGAGAATACTTTATATCTTCTCGATTGGCTGAAATAGCTAATAACGGATGATTAAAAAGGAAGAAATACATTAGGTGAGTTTTTTTAGCATTTGTGAAAAAACAAGATTTGCAGACATCCTGATCTGTTAGCTTTTGTATTAGTTCTGAGGGTGTCTCTTACTCTAGCTAAAGAAGCTTCAGAATCCGTGTTTCAGTCTCTATAGGTTTTATGCATTTGTAATTGATGGCACAGTTTCACATCGGGATGTATCTATGTCATGTTTATGACTTGTGAATTTCAGGGTTTTCCTTCCTTGGAGCAACCCTTTAAAATGTTTTATTTAAAACTCAAGAGCTCCTATAATACCAGCATCTCCACAGGCTGAGACAGGAGGATCACAAGTTCGAGGCCAGCCTAGGCAATTTAGCGAGACCTGGGGATATAAAAAAGGCTGGGGATATAGCTCAGTGGTAGAACTTCCCTGGGTTCAATCCCCAGTACTGCAAACACATAAACAAACAACCAAGCACAACTCAAGATCTTAAACATTATACACAGAATAAATTTTTAGTTTTACATTGTGTTAATTTTATTCATAAAAGAACTTGAGTTTATGAATAGAAAGTTGTGATTTTTTTTTTGCGGTACTGGGGATTGAACCCAGGGGCAATCTACCTCTGAGCTACACCCCCAGCCCTATTTTTTATTCTTTATTTTGAAACAGGGTCTCACTAAGTTGCGGAGGACCTCACTAAGTAGCTGAGGCTGGCCACAAACCTGCCATCCTCCGGTCTCAGCCTCCCAAGTACTGGGATTACAAGCGTTTGCCACCACGCCTGGCAAAAGTTGTGATTTTAAAGGAAAGCATGTGTCAGAAGTCACTATAGCGATCACCGCTGTGGGTTGGTGCCCGGAAGCGAGTGTGGGGCACTGCCGGAGCGTCGCTTCTGCTCTGTCTGGGTGTTGGTTACCCAGAGTGGGTGTTCAGCTCGTGAAAGTCACCGCACTGTGTGCTTACAATACGTGCACTTTGTCTATTTAAATTGTACTTTAACAAAAAAGTTTTAAAAGGGATGTGTTCTACTAAACATGAAAAAATGTACAATATGCTCATTTAAAAAAATTGGAACCTAAAAGGAATATGAAGGAATGGGAACAAAGGTGGTAATTTTGGAAGGCGGGAGAGTGTGAGTTAAGCGCCCCCACTTCGTTTCCCTTCACTTCATTTTAGGCGTCGCAGTCACAGGTCCATCTAGCTCTGGAATCAGCCAACCATGGACTGAAAATATTTGAAAAAAAAATTGCACATATAGACTCTTTCCTTGTCATTCTTTTTTTTTTTTTTTTTTTTGGCGGTACCTGGGATTGAACCCAGGGGCATTCTCCCTCCGAGCTACGCCCCCGGCCCTATTTTTTATACTTTATTTTGAAACCGGGTCTCACGAAGTTGCAGAGGGCCTCACTAAGTAGCTGAGGCTGGCCGCGAACCCAGATCCTCCTGTGTCCGCCTCCCATGTACTGGGATTACAAGCATGCGCCACCATGCCTGGCACTTGTCATTCTTTTAACAATATAGTAAAAAAACTATGTAGAAAGCATGTACGTTTTATTAGGTATTATAAGTAACCTAGAGATGAGCTAAAGTTTACAGAAGGGTGTGTGTAGGTTCTGTGCAGGTTCTGTGCCGTTTTCTGCATGGGACTTGAGCATCTGCTGGATCGGGTGTCTGTGGGGGTCCTGGGTCAATCTCCCCCGATACCGTGGGATGTCTGTATATGCATTTTGATGTATTACTTTTTCCAATGAGTATTTTAGCATCAGCATGTCCTCATGTTGTCAGCCACTTTGCAAGTATTTATTTTTGGGAAGTTAAAGCCATTTTCTTTTGCAGGCGAGCACCACGGTGCGTGTCACCAACTCCAATGCCAATGCCGCTGGCCCCCTCATCGTTGCCGGCTACAACGTGTCCGGCTCTGTCCGCAGTGATGGGGAGCCCATGAAAGGCGTGAAGTTTCTGCTCTTTTCTTCTTTAGTCAGCAAAGAGGTAAGCACAAGAAAGTAGAGAAGAGATGGTGTGTGTGTGGGCGGGAGGCTGGTATGACAGGCTGGGGTCGAGTGTTGAAGTGCTGGTGAAGGTTATTTATCACTTCAACATTTAAATACACTGTGGGTCTGACTCACAAGAAATTGGATGTCTACACTGGCAGGTGTGGAGTCAGGTGTGGAGTCTAGTGGGAAGTGCACAGACGGACCCAGGTTCAAACAGATGCCTCTCACTAGCTGCAGGGCCTTGGGCCCGCCACTCTGCCCGCCTCAGCCTGTTTCCTCATCTGAAGAACGGACACCCATCGTCAGAAGGACAGTCACATCATTTTTCCCAAGAAGACCGTGCCAGTTTTTAATTTTTCAACTTGAGTGTGAAGATTTTTGATTTCAAAAATCAAAATACATATTTCAGAAATACATACATACATATATACACACTCATATGTAAACACACACACGCACGCACAGCTTATAAAAGTTGTCTTATCCTGTGCTGTGGCTATTTGCTAGTAACGGGAGCATGTAATGGAGAAGTTGTTTTCTCTCCCCTGTCTTAGGATGTCCTGGGCTGCAACCTCTCGCCGGTGCCCGGGTTCCAGCCCCAAGACGAGAGCCTGGTGTACCTGTGCTACACAGTCTCCAAAGAAGACGGCTCGTTCTCCTTCTACTCGTTGCCGAGTGGGGGCTACACCGTGGTGAGTGAGGCAGAGCTCCGTTCTGTTTATGTTTGGGGTGCTTAGACATGGTGAGAGCCGATGCCATGTGGGGGTTAAGGAACAAGGGGTTGGACTGCCATTTGGGATACAAACAGTTTCACAGTTTGGGGTTGAGCATCCCTCATCTGAAAATCCAAGATCTGAAATGCTCCAACATCCAAAACTGTTTGAGGACTGATGTGATGCCACAAGTAGAAAATCCCATACCGTGAAGCTTCGTTTCATGCACAAAATTACTAAAAATATCGTATATCAATTGCCTTTAGCCTGTGTGTTATTTATAATGTATACATGAGGCATAAATGAATTTCATCTTTAGATTGGGGGCTCATCCCAAGATGTCTCATTATGTACCTGCAAATAGTCCAACATCTGAAAAATTCTGCAATGTGAAACACTGTGGTCCCAGCATTTTGGATAAGGGATACTGAATCTGTGTTAAAGATAGGATACTGACCTCTCGGTAATAGCTGCCCGGGGTGCAGGGCTCTCTCTGAAAACCAGCAGCACTTACGATCTGTGGTTTCCTTGCCTGTCTTGAACCCCTGGTCATTTGTGGGCTGCTGGGTCGATAATGTGTTAATATGTTAATTTTATGGTGGAATCGTGTTATTGTCATTGTAATAAACAGACTCTTCCTTCCAGGTTCCGTTCTATAGAGGGGAGAGGATTACCTTTGACGTCGCACCCTCCAGACTTGACTTCACGGTGGAGCACGACAGCCTAAGGATTGAGGTGAGACCTCCCTGTGTTCCTGAGCGACAGGTGTTTGAGTTCCCATCCCTGGGCACAGGTGCTGCAAACATGGTTAAAAAAAAATCAATATTTTATCCAGAAGGGTCGTTGGAAAAAATTGTCTTCTAGTTTTGCCTGGGGTCCACTGCACACCTCAGCTCTCTGGCATGAAGTCTTCAGCTTAGAGTGTTGGATTCCCAGTTAGAGCTCCTTCCTTCAATGAGATTTATTTACTGAGTGCCAGCGGCATACGCTGTGGGTCCTGTTGCAGGGCTGGGGACCCAGCCGTGACCAAAACAGGCAGAAATTCCTGTCCTTGTGGAGCTCGTGTTCTAAGGGTGGGAAGAGTGAGGACGTGTGTAGATGAGTATAGAAGGTGATATGTGTTCTCTAGAAAAGTGAAGCAGGACAGGCGGCCACATGGTCAAGGTGGGACAAGACTCGCCTCATGCATAGCGTGTTCTCGGAAGTCCTTCCTGTGACACTTGAGCATCTCCTGAAGGGGACGGATGAGTGAGCTGTACTTAGATCTGCGGCAGGAATGTGGAAGGCAGAGGGATGGCAGGTGAAAGGTCCCGGGCAGGAGTGTGCCCGGAGGGTGGGCGTACCCAAGGAAGCTGGGTGGCTGGAGTGGTGGGAATGAAGGAAGAGGAGGCGTAGAGAGGCTCAGAGAGGTGATATGAGGGGGCGGGCCGTTCAGGGCCTGCTGGGCCTACTCTGGTGAGAATTGGTACCACTGGAAGGTTCTGAGCAGAGGAGAGGTGTAATCCCTGGCTGCTGTGTTAAGAAAAGTTTGCAGGGGGCAGGATGGAAGCTGGGGACCAGTCAGGAGGCCGTGGCAGGAAGCAGGTGAGAGTGGCAGAGTTAGACCATGGTGGAAAGGACGGGCCATGTGACAGGTGGTCTAATAAGCTCCCTGAGACCCTAGAGTAGACAACGTATTTTCCATCATATTTATGTTATCTTTAATTACAGCAATAGAAAAGAGCTACTGTTGAAAACTTGCTAGATAGAGTAAATCCCCAAAGAAAATGACAGTGTTTCCTAAGTGGACCACCCAGTGTTAGAGTTATTGAAAAAATTATATTTTAGCTGTTTTCTCCTAATGTCGCATTCGGAAGTGCTGTGTGAAAACGGCGTCGACTCGTGGGAGCGAGCTCGTAGGTCACCCGCACAGCGGGAGCTCGCTCTTGCTGTTTCAGATTCAGTAAAGCGATGACTGCGCACTGGGGGAAGGGCAGGGAGAGGACACGACGTCTCGCTTCAAAGGGCTGGTGGGGAAGGGTGGGGCAGGTGAGCGGGAGGCATTCCAGATCACTGACACATTCAGGTGTTCAAACAGAAGCAAGTGGGGCTTGGAGGAGTGCGGGCTGTGAGTTCACTGGTGCCTTACTCTTACTCTTTACTGTTTCCTGACATCTGATCCAGGGCCGGGCACACGGTAAGTGCCTGATAAAAGCATTTGCTGGGTGCCTGTGTGAGTTAGTGAGCGAGCAAGGAGACGGATGGACCACATGTTTTGGAAGGATCAGGAAGGGCTACCTGAATAAAAAGGAAGACATTTTATTTTTTTAAAGCTATTGTGTATGTGTGTGTGCGTATTTTACTGGGGATTGAACCCAGGGGCATTTCTGCCTCCAAGCTGCACCCCCACCCTTTTTTGTTTTTTTATTTTGAAATAGTGTCCTGCTAAGATGCTAAGGGCCTGGCTAAGTTGCTGAGGCTGCCCTCGAACCTGTGATCCTCCAGTCTCAGCCTCCCCCAAGTACTGGGATTACAAGTGTGTGCCTGGCTAAAGCTATCTTTTATTTTATTTACTTTTTTTGTGGAACTGGGGATGGAACCCAGGGACATTCTACCTCCGAGCTACACCCTCAGCCCTATTTTTTTTTTATTCTTTATTTTTGAAACAGGGTCTCACTGAGTTGCAGAGGGCCTCACTAAGTTGCTGAGGCTGCCCTTGAACCTGCGCTCTTCCTGTCTCAGCCTCCCGAGTACTGGGATTGCAAGCATGCGCCACCACGCCCGGCTACAGCTATCTTTTAAAGGCGGTTACACGTATGCATGCATGAACGTGTACGGTCATTCAGGAGTCGTTTATTGAGTGCCTACCGCGTCCCAGGTGACTAAGGCAGACAAGGTCCCCACCTTCATAGAACTGGCATTCTGGTGGGAGGAGACAAACTGTAAGAAACCAAACAGGGAGGTTCCAGATACTGGTGAATTTGGTGAAGATAATGAAACTGGTCAGCCGTGGGAAACTTGAGGAGCCGGAGATGAGGGTGACTGGAGCCGGCGACTCCAGAGAGTGTGCAGGGGTGTCGACACCGAGCAGGGCTCAGACGCAGGCGGGACGAGTGCAGCACCGGGGTTGGCAGGAAACGGGGTGAGACGGCAGGGCTGATCTCTAGCCATGGGGAAGATGAGGCAGAGACACTTGGACCGTGCAGAGCGGGGATCACAGGATGGGCTGATGCTGGAGGGCGGAGTGGGGCGGGGCTCCAAGGTGATGCTGGGGTTTGTGCTTGAGAGGCCGGAGGAAGGTGGGAGTCGCCAAAGTGGGGGAGTCTGGAGCCGAGAGGCAGGAGAGGCAGGGCTGGGGAGGCGTCCAGGAGCCTGAGGCGGTGACCGTTGAGTTGGGGAGGGAGTCTGTGGATCTTCGTTGAGCTGTTTGGTGAGCATCAGTTTGCTGGGAATGCAGCAGAGAGGACAGACACTGGGCAGGTGCAGGCGTGAGCGCGGGAGCGTGCCGCAGGAGCGGGTCTTCACGGCTAGCACGTGAGCGCTTTCTTCTGTTCTTCATTTTCCAGCCTCTGTTCCACGTCATGGGATTCTCTGTCACTGGGCGGGTCCTGAACGGACCCGAGGGAGAAGGTGTCCCGGAGGCGGTGGTCACTCTGAACAACCAGATCAAAGGTGGGCAGATGCGCCGGCCCTGGGCCTGCGACAGGCCTGTTTTCTCGTGCGCTTGTTGGGATATGCAGTGGTGTTGGGCTCATGTTTTATTTGTGTTTTCCTTTCCCAGTCAGGACCAAAGCCGATGGCTCGTTCCGCCTGGAGAACATAACGACAGGGACATACACCATCCATGCTCAGAAAGAGCACCTCTATTTTGAAACAGTCACCATCAAAATCGCACCGAACACGCCGCAGCTGGCTGACATCATCGCGACGGGGTGAGCCTCCTGCGGTGCTTACGCTGGCTGCCAGGGGACCAGGAAGTCACTGTCAGGCTGACTGTGTGGCTGCCGGGAGCCCCATCCTGTCTTAGACACCTGTCGAGAAATTCAGGACAGCTTGTGTAGAGGAGTTAGTGCTGGGTCTTAGAAGCTGAAGGAACTTATTACATGCTGGGTGCTTAAAAACCATTCTCTTGCTTCCAGGTTAAAGTAGGACTGTTAAATTAGGAAGAGATTGTTCACGGCTGCTCTCACATCCGTGAGGCCTTTTCTTTGCCTGACCCTGAGGACGTGGAAGGCTGGATGTCGTTAGTGGGTTGAGAAGCTTGTGGGCGCCCGTTTCAGGTCATTGGCAGGGCTCCTGCTGGGGAGCTCTGATGATAAGTCCAGGGGGGCAGCCTGTGGTTGAATTCGTGTCACTTCATCATCGGAAGCAATTGTTGAGTGCAGAGATCCCGGCCTCGGAGTCAGGTCTTGGTCTCTCTCTCCCTTCTGTGGAACCTGGGGAAGCTGCCCGCTTTGTCCTTGACGGGGGAGAGGTGCAGGGTCTGGTTGGGCGGGGGCAGCCTGAGCAGAGGCATGCCGTCTCATAGTGGCAGGTCCAGGTGGCAAGTAAAGCCTGGTGTTGGCGGACCAGAAGCGCAGGGCAGGCGCGGGAGGGTGACGGAGCTGGGAAGGCCGAGGGGCAGAGCTCAGGCCTCTGGTGGTAGGGGCTTTCTCCCTGAGGAGCTGAGGGGCCGGGAATGGCTGTGAGCGTCACGGTTGCAGGCTTTGATTTTTGTTTTCAGTAGGTGTATGAGTTCATGTTCTCTTACCAATAACTATACCACAGACTGGATCGATTATGAAGAAAAGGTGCGAGGCTGAAGGCGCTAGCTGGTGGCGGCCTCCTTGCTGGCAGGGTCCTGAGACGGTGCAGGACATCCCATGGCAAGAGAGGGAACACGCACGTGTGTTTGTGTCTCTTGGTCTCGTGTAAAACCATAGGGATTTAATCGCGGGGCTCCACCCCAGTGACCTTATCTCATCCTCATCAGTGTCCCCGGCCTCACTTCTCAGCATCATAGTTAGATTAAGTTTCTACCTTGTTAATGACCCACAGGGATTCAATGTGAAGACCTGAACCTCGAGGGGCACACAAGCCATTTCCAGACCATAGCAGGAGGGCCTTCTGCGGGGACAGAGCAGGGTGGCTTTGAAGAAGACTAGAGTAGGGTGCAGGAGGCCTGAAAACAGCTGACCAGGGGAGTCAAGGGCAGGTTGGAAAGGTGCTTAGGGGTTCCCGGCTTGAGAGGTGGCATGGCTGTGGGTGCCTCTGGCTGTGAACAGGGAAAGGAGCCAGGTAGGAGACCAGGGCTCAGTTTTGGCCGCGGGGGTCTGTAGGACCACTAGGTGGAGCTCCCCGATCGATGCTTGCATAGAGTGTAAATCGGCAAGATTGGGCTGTGGGTGACAGTGAGGGCCAGGTAGAATTAGGACAGTGGATCAAAGATGGAATGCCAGCGCTCACGGGGCGGCCAGGGAGGACCCAAGGAAGTCAGTTTCAGGCACGAGGTCATGCCCAACAAGGAGGCCGGGGAGCTGAGCCCTGGCGAGTACAGCCTACCGGCTTGGTCACCAAGGAGGTCACGTGACCGTTCTCCATGGACAGGTGAGGATCGAGGTCAGGGGCTGACTCAGTGGTAAATGGGAGAAGAGGAAGCAAATCACCCTCAGAAAATTATTCTTGGATTCCAGCCCGCCCACCCGCCCTCCCTTTCCCAAATGTTTCTGAGCTCGTGCTCTGGGCCACGCGCCGTGGGAAATGCTGGGTCTGTAACGAGGAACCAAGCCAGCATACGGATGGGCCGTCGTCTCAATGGGGAGGTAGCTTAAGACAAGTACATGTGTGATGATAAGTTACAGTAGGAATTGTGCAGGAAGAGACAGGGTCCTCTGAAAGACACACAGCTCCCGCTGTACACTGGGAGCTCTGGAAGCCTCTAGGTTGCTGAGGACTTAGGAAAGACTAAGGTTAGTGAGTCAAGGACTTTGCAGGCAGGGGCGGCACGTACAGAGGCCTGGAGGGGAGAGCAAGGCCCGAGACTGACAGACACACAGACAGACAGCTGGCGCGGCTGGAGGCAGGTGGCGGGCAGCGAGCTCTGTGACCGTAGCCTCGCTGCAGGGTAGCCTTGCCTCCTAAGTGCGGTGGGAAACTGTCAGGAGAGCCCAGCAAGGGAGTGATAGGATCGTGGCATTTAATCCTTTTTTCATGCTGCTGGCTGGAGAAGGGACTAGAGGGAAGGAAGCCGGAGGAGGCTGTGGCAGTCGTCTGGAGGAGCTACGGCGGTGGCTGGGACCGGGTGCCAGCAAGGTAGGGAGCAAGAAAGGCAGAAGGATTTGCTGGGTGAGATGCAGAGTCGACAGGCCTGTGCCGTCGGGCCCAGGCCTCCTATTTGAGCAACTGTGTGAATGAAGGAGGCGGGGAAATTTATATGTATATATATATATATTCACATTTACGTATGTCATTTAAAGTGGGATATTTGGAGCAAGGAACAAAAAATGTCACTTGTTGAGCATCTTCGGAAAAACTCGTGTTTGGAGTGGTGGGGTTGGGGCGAGGGGTCAGCATAGCACATCTGCTTTTGTAATACATTGATGTGTCTTACTTTTTCTTGTTTAGTTTCGAAAAAATTATTTCCTAATTGATTTAAAAAGACAAACTCTTTGACTTTTGTCCTAATAACTGTAAGCATATAGTTATCTCAGTATGTACCAAGATTACCAGTTTTTGTCTGTAGATGTATTAAACCCTGTTGAAAGAGTTTATTGAGATAAATCAATTTTTAAGGACTTCAGTGTAATTGAACTCTCTCCTACGACCTTTTTATTTTTCTAAATGAAAAACCAGTATACATTTGAGGTTTAGGGAAGCTGGGTACTTGTCTTCAGTTGAGAATGTGCGCTAACAGTAGACCTTACGGTTAAGGTGGTTACAGCATAGGGAGGCAGAGAGCTCCACCTGGAAACAACAAGGCGATGTGTCCCGACAGGCGCGTGAGTCAGGTTAATATGAAATCCGTGGGAATAATTCCATCGATGTTCCCTTCTTGTCTTTATATTCTTTTTTTTTTTTTCAGTACTGAGGATTGAACCCAGGGGCCTTCTACCTCCAAGCCACACCCCCTCCCCAGCCCTATTTTTTATTCTTTATTTTGAAACAGGGTTTCACTAAGTTATGGAGGGCCTCACTAAGAGGCTAAGGCTGGCCGCGAACCTGGGATCCTCCTGTCTCAGCCTCCCAAGTACTGGGATTACAAGCGTGCGCCACCACGCCCGGCTTGTCTTTATATTCTGAAAACATACAGCAGGGGGATATGAGAACCAAAGTGCCTTTTTTTTTTATGGTACTGGGAATTGAACCCAGAGGTGTTCTACCTCCAAGCTACACCCCCATCCTATTTTTTTTTTTCAGCACTGAGGATTGAACCCAGAGGTGTTTTATGTCCTTGCTACACCCAGTCCTATTTTATTTATTTATTTATTTATTTTTGTGGTACTGGGGATTCTACCTCTGAGCTACACCACCAGCCCTGTTTTATTCTTTTATTTTGAAACAGGGTCTCACTAAGTCGCAAAGGGCCTCACTAAGTAGCTGAGGCTGCCCTTGAATCTGCGATCCTCCTGTGTCAGCCTCCCAAGTACTGAGATTACAAGCGTGCATCCTCGGCTTATTTTTTTATTTTGAAACAGGGTTTAAGTTGCACAGGGCCTCACTCAGTTGCTGAGGCTGGCGTCAAACCTGCGATCCTCCTGTCTCAGCCTCCCAAGTGCTGGGATTACAGTGCTGGGATTCCTATAGAGTTCACGCCCAGTGGATCGTGAACTCTATAGGAATGACTGTGCCTTGCTTGTCCCTAGATTCTATGTCACAGCCTTCTACCATTTTGTCGTTCCTCCTACTGTCTTCTTTTGAGACAGAGCTTTTTCCAGCATTTAGTGTACCCCATAATTGTCAGAATCCAAGGTTCTTTATTATTTTTCTGTCAAAAGACACAACTAATCTTCCTCTGAAATGATTGTTTAAGATTAGAAAATATAACCTTTGGTGAGCTGAAGAGGCACGCGCGGCGTCTAGCCGTGCTGTGTCATTACGCTTCACCACCTCAGCTGGCTCAGAGAGCAGCCTCGCTCTGCGCGTGCGGGTCTTCGTCAGCGAGAGGCGCGCCTCGCCTGTGTTTCTTGAGGGGTGCCGTGAAGCACTTCATGCCCTGTTCATCTGGAATCTCAGATCCCAGCCATTACCTATTATTAATAGGGCCTTTCAATTAGAACTTGCTTTTGTGGCTCCCAGCTCCTAAGGAGTTCAATTTTGGGTTTGCATTTTTTAACTTAATTACCCTTTCTTTGCAGATCTCTCAGTTTGCTTTTATCCGTGCATTATATCAGATCACAAGCGAGGAAGGCGTCTGTGACTCCGCCTTGTCCTGTGGCCCGTATTCTCAGTCCAGGCTGTTCCCCTATCACTGATCCAATTACCCGAAACATTTTTATTATCTGCAGACTTTATGAAAATTACTTCTGCAGTGGGGGATTGCCAGATTTCACCCAGAACACACAAACAGCCCCTCCCTGGGCCCATGCTCTGCAGAAAGAGGTCCGCTCTTGCTTCTGAAGGCTGCTTGTGACAGTGGGAGTCACTGGGGCTGCATTCTGTCTCGGGTCAGATTCCGCTAGTCTCAGGCACCAGGGCTGGAAGAGGGCTGTGTCTTGGTCCAGAGCGCCTCTGCAGCTATAATTGAGTCCTCATGCCGGGATAAATGGTTTTGTTGCAGGTTCAGCGTCTGCGGTCAGATATCAATCATCCGCTTCCCTGACACCGTCAAGCAGATGAGTAAATACAAAGTGGTCCTGTCGTCTCAGGACAAGGACAAGTCTTTGGTCACCGTGGAGACGGATGCTCATGGATCATTTTGCTTTAAAGCAAAACCAGGGACCTACAAAGTCCAGGTAGGAAGAGTTTTATTTAAAATATTTGAGGAAAAGCAATGATCTTCAAAAGGGTCATGAGCTAAGATGGGGTCGGAGAAGGAACATTCCATTTCCCAACTTGTTTTTAGGACTTCACATTCCTGCATGTCATGGTTAGTGGAGCAGACAGGTGCGCAAAATAATGGCTCAAAAATAATGCAATAGCCTGTCTCTTTTGCAGTCAGTGATGTTTGCTAGGGGTTAGCATCAGGCTGCCAATCACACTTCTGCCTTACCAGGGTTCCGGCTGCTCTGGAATACCCATGAGTCCAAGACATCAAAAAGAGCGCTTCAGTAATGGCCACGCATAAGCTTCCGTGGCGTGTGGCTTCTGGAATCCCAGGTCAAAATGGAGAGTTCCATTTCTTGCCTCTCCCTGAGTTGAGGACAGCCAGGCAGCCACCCTGCGACTTGTCCTTGCAGGCAGGCAGAGGAGCGGGCAGCGCTGGCCTGAGGTCTCGCTGCAGGGGCGAAGGCCGCGCATGGTCATGGTTGGGCCAGGTGCACGTGGTGAGACGGCCAGTGGGAGAGGCCCTGCCTCCGGATCTCAGGCTCTCGCCCTTCAGATCAGCGGCCGCTCCTTCTCCCTAGGGAAGAATAAGTCAGGGGGGAGGCCGGAAAGGTTCCCCGGAGACTGCAGTCCTCCAGGGCACAGTGGGCTCCCTCCCTCTGGGGACGCAGGGTGGGAGAGGAGCAGGCCCTCTGTGCCCACCCGACAGCGTGGTGAGGGGCGACTGCTGCCTTGGTTGGACATCAGCCAGCTTTTTGCAAAGATGGCCACGATGACAGATTGTTGGAAGCATGACAAAGGACTTTTCCAAGGAAGGGCAATTCAGGAGTGTCGCCTTTAGTAGGGATAAAATAGGTGACCTCTACCCCTTTCCCATCCCTCCTCTTGGCCTGGGAAGGGCACACAGAGCAAAGGGAAGAAGAAAATGAGCTAATCCGCACAGTGGACAGGTTCACAGCTGCTGTGTGGAGTGGCCCAGGCCAGGGGAAGGGCTGGGAGGTAGCGCGGTTCCCCCGTTACGGGTGATTGACAGCAGCGTTGGTGTCGTTGTGGGGAGTTATAGCCGGCACACTTTTGTACGTACCTGTGGGACTGTTGAAGGCCAGTTTTTTAATTTTTGAGTAGAAATGTTTTTTCTAACCCAGGTTACTCATGGATTCATTGTGATTATAAGACCAGACCTGGAAACAAACCCACGCCCTTCAAAATCTGCTTAGTTTCGGGCCCAGATGACTCTTCAGCACTGCGTGGGTCTGGGAAGAGCCGCCCTTGGCACCCTCTCACGGCGCTCCGCGTGTCCCCGCAGGTGCTGGTTCCCGAGGCGGAGACCCGAGCAGGGCTGATGTTGAAGCCCCACACGCTTCCTCTCACGGTGACTGACCGGCCTGTGATGGATGTGGCCTTCGTGCAGTTCCTGGCATCCGTGTCTGGGAAGGTCTCTTGTTTGGGTAAGGTGTCCCTGGAAGCGAGGGCCGGCGGGTGGGGGACTCGGTGATCGCTGGTTGGGTAGCATTGATGCTGCAGGGGGGTTTTGAGACTCCGTCTGTGCAGAGCTGTTCCTGAGTTATTGCCATGGTGAGTCACCAGAGATGTTCTGGAGTGTTCTGCGTTGAAGGAGCCCATAGGTTTCTTTCTTCCCCTAGTTGGAGAGGGCGAAATCAGGCCCAGGTTTCACTCTGGGCTCTCACCTTTCCAGCTGTGAGTCTGTAAGCCTGCTTTTCCTCTGTAAATCGGGACTACCGTCCCTTCCAGGTTCCTAATGAGGCTTAGCTACGGTCCTGTCGTGGGGCAGTGTAGCATCGTGGTGATGGGCGTAGACTCTGCCACCAGACTCCAGGGGCTTGACTCCTCTCCTCCCCATGTCCCCTGGGCAAGTTTCTCAACCTCCCTGTGCTTCTCCCTCGCCCGGGGCGTGGGAGTAATGGTGGCCACTTCTAGAGTTGTAAGGATCAAAGGAGTTGGTGTATGTTAGCCTGTGGAGCTTACTTAGACCCCAGGAGGACCGTGTCCGCCTTGGCCACTATTGTAAGATTCTGAGTGCGATGCAGGGCTCAGCTCCGTGCCTGGTATACAGTGCGCATTCTATCGCTCTCTGTCACCTCTGCTCTTGGTGCCGCATAAATGTTACCTGCATTTCATCCTGTCTCAGTAGGTGCTCTATAAGTGTTGCACTTCCTCTCCTCCCCTCTCCCCTGACTCAGACGGCCGTGCCTCGTGCACCCTCGTGGGCTCCTTGTGTGCTGCGGGCCGCTCGCCCTGGGGAGACTTCTTGGAATCGGGTCGATGCCCGTGGGCTCTGAGGAAGCCCTGTGGTGCTCCCTGAAGGAGCCCGCCCGCGGGCGGCAGCACGAGAGCGTGTGCGTATGGTTTGTGACAGCAGTCACGTGAGTCCTTCCATCTTCCCTCTGCAGACACCTGTGGTGACCTCCTGGTGACCTTGCAGTCCCTGAGCCGCCAGGGCGAGAAGCGGAGCCTCCAGCTCTCCGGCAAGGTCAACTCCATGACCTTCACGTTTGACAGTGTGCTCCCTGGAAAGTACAAAAGTAAGAACCGAGCGCAGCACTTCCTGTCTTCTAAACTCCCCAAAGCCCAGTCCTCTAATTGTCCTGTTTATCTTTTGTTGTTGAACTCTGCCTGTGACCTTGGCATTGGGCCATGACGCAGGAGTCTCAGCTCTGTGAACTCGCAGCCCCCTCCTCAGGACGATCCCCTGTGGCATCTGTTATGGGGACTGTGCCCAGTTCCTTTTTTTTTTTTGCGGTACTGGGGATTGAACCCAGGGGCATTCTACCTCTGAGCTACACCCCCAGCCCTATTTTTGTTCTTTATTTTGAAACAGGGCCTCGCTAAGTAGCTGAGGCTGACTGTGAACCCGGATCCTCCGGTCTCAGCCTCCCAAGTACTGGGATTACAAGCGTGCGCCACCATGCCTGGCTCCATGCCATTTTATTTCTAAATGCCAGAAAGGAGAGTATGACATAATTCCACTTGTGTGTCTACCTCTTAGTTGTAGTGTGACCTTGGTAAATTGCTTCGCCTCCCAAGACTCAGTTTTCTCATCTGTAAAATGGGCATAATACTGCCTTCCTGTGGAACATAGAGCTGAAGGAAATAAAGCTTGTGGAGCCCTGTAAGCAGGCCTGGTTGGTGGCAGGTGCTGCCGGTGGTGGATTCCTTTCCCCTGCCTTCTTAGGAAGCCACCTCTTGCCTCTCCTGCTTTGTCAAAGATCAGCTTGGAGCTGCTGGCCATGAATAGCTTATAAAATAAGGCTCTTTTTCTTTCCTAGAGAATTAAATTTTTTGTCACATTGGGGATTGCCAAACTACAGCCCAAGGGCTGCCTGCCTGTTTTCGTAACTACAGTTTCCCTAGAGTACAGCCATACCCGTTTGTTTACATATTGACTGTAGCTGTTCAAGACGTGCAAAGCTGAAAATAAGATGGGTGCTGTGTCATGCACCTGCATTCAGCTGCACGGGAGGCCGAGGCAGGAGGATCCTTGGGCCCAGGAGTTCTAGGCCATTCTGAGCAACACAGTGGGACCTTGTCAAAAGAAACATGAAAATGTTTACAGAAAGCATCTGCTGATCCCTGCGTATCTCCTCGCAGCCTGATCTTTTCAGCCCGGCTGGCTTTCTCTGTTGGTGCTGTTCCTGGCCACTGGTCTCGTTTTTTCTTCAGCAGTAGTCTGTTCCACGCATCGCCCGCTGTCTGTATATTTGTTTATGCACGCATGCGTACCACTTTTAAACGAGCGACTGGTCGTGGTTTCTCTGGGGCGTGCGGGGCTGTGCTGTGCGCCCACGTGTCTCTGTTGCTTTTGCAGTAAGCATCATGCATGAGGACTGGTGCTGGAAGAACAAGAGTCTGGAGGTGGAAGTTCTGGAAGACGACGTGTCGGCAGTGGAGTTCAGGCAGACGGGCTACATGCTGCGGTGCTCCCTGTCCCACGCCATCACGCTGGTACGCATGCTTGGGAGGAGACTCCTGGAAGAGTGCTCGGCTTGCAGAAACTGCAAAAGACCGGCAGGCCGGGGGCATTACCATCCTAGTCAAGTCAGACCTCTCTGCTGCCCTTGATTTGCCCATCCACTGGGGAGTCAGGAAGCCTCTGCCGTCCCTCTGGAAAGCTGTCTGCATCGAGGGGTTTCCTTGTCCTGCCCACACTGAATCTGACTGGCCTTTCGGGAGGCTGTTGTGTAGTGCAAGGCACACTGCTGCTTTGGGCAAATTCTTTTTTTTTTTTTCTATGGTACTGAGGATTGAACCCAGGGGCTTTCTACCTCCAAGCTACACCCCAGCCCTATTTTTTATTCTTTATTTGGAAACAGGGTCTCACTAAGTTGCAGAGGGTCTCACTAAGTAGCTGGGGCTGGCTGCGAACCCAGATCATCCAGTCTCAGCCTCCAAGTACTGGGATTACAAGCGTGTGCCACCACGCCCGGCTCTTTGGGCAAGTTCTTAGCCTCAGTTTTCTCCTCTAAATTTGGAATCATAATACTTCTTAGACTGGGCATGGTGGTGCACGCCTGTAATCCCAGTACTTGGAGACTAAGGATTGCAGGTTCGAGGACAGCCTCAGCAACTTAGCAAGAATTTCAGCAGCCTAGTGAGACTCTGTTTCAAAACAAAAAAATAAAATAGGGTGTAGCTTAGAGGTAGAATGCCCCTGGGTTCTACCCCTAGTACCGATAATAATAATAATAATAATAATAGTAATAATGATAACAACAACAACAATAATACTTCTTGGGTTGCCAGGGAGGTTCCAGTGAATCTCTTAGCATTTGTAATTTCCGTGGCATACACTGCTCTTGTTTATTGAAAGGTGCAGCTGAGTTAAGTTTCTCAAGAACATTGATTTTGGGCGGAGGGCACAGCTGTGCTGCTCTTACTGGCTACCCTGTGTGGACAGGCTGGCAAGTGGAGTCCAGGAAAGGCAGCATTTGTGTAGTTTACTCATGAGTTTTATACAATCTTTTGATCCCAAGCAGTAGCGAATGTCATTGTCAGATCCCAGTAGAGAAACTGAGGCAATGACAATTAAGTGACTGTTTCTGATTGATACCAGAGAAATCGCAACTGGTGTTTCCAGTGCTGGTCTGTTGCTCTAACAGCTACAAACGCAAAACCTCTTCAGTACAGGAGGCAGATTCATCAATACCCAGTTGGGAGTAAGAGAGACACTCTTCCCTTCAACCCTGCCGTGGTTTGTTTGCCATCGATTCAGATCCGCATTCCTCGCGATGGCTGACGAGATCCTCGCTTTATCCCATCTCAGCTCCTCCCACTCCTGCCTGGCCGCCTCCAGTTCTGCCCCGGGGCTGTTTCTTCCTCTGGCCTCTGCACACGCTTCCCCTCTGCCGAGGGGCTGCATCTTGCCCGAAACACGGCTAGTCAGTTCTTCCTCATGGTTACGGCTGCAGCCCTGGGGTCACCTGCCCGGGAGAGGGTGGCCCTGAGACTAGTACGCCGAAGAGCCCTCCGTGGCAGCCATTCTTATCGTGCTCCCTGATTATTTTCCTCTTAGCTCTATTCCTAGCTGAAGTCACTAATTTCTATGCTGACAGGTTGACTTCCCGAGTTGGAACGTCAGCCCCCTGAGGCCAGCAGCCATGCCAGCGCCTCCCGAGGCCCGGCTGCTCTGTCACATAGCAGGTGCTCAAGAAATATTGGTTGATGGAATGAAGAGAGCACATTTTTATTGGAAGTTTTTGAAGGTTTTTAATTTTCCTGTGGCACCCAACTGCTCAAATGATTAATAGGCAAAACAGACGACGGGTTTGGAAACAGAAATAGTATTAATCATCGTGGTGTCTCCATCTCCCCTAGTAAGTCACTGTATTGGCTCTCGTCCCTCAGGAGTTTTATCAGGATGGAAATGGGCCTGAGAACGTGGGGATTTACAACCTCTCCAAAGGAGTCAACCGCTTCTGCCTGTCCAAGCCCGGTGAGTTGGGCAGGATTGATGTGCTACAAGTTAGAATAATGGGAGGGCGGCAAGGGTGGCTTGGAGGGCGCTTTTCCTGAGCGCGGTTCTCCTTGCATCGAGCTGTCAATTCTGGTGGTTTTTACTGCACCCTGTTTTTCTGTTTCTTTCCCCTAGAGGGAGCGCTGTTGGAAAATGTGCCTGGTCTGTTG
Source organism: Glis glis (assembly GCA_004027185.1). Lineage (NCBI taxonomy): Eukaryota > Metazoa > Chordata > Mammalia > Rodentia > Gliridae > Glis > Glis glis. The sequence goes on along the minus strand of PVJS01018741.1, from coordinate 7,080 downwards.
GGTTTGGGTTGGGGAGAGACCACCTTTAGAGACAGCACATAAACCCTTTCACGTTTCCTCATAATGATCTCTTAAAAATTGAATCATCTCCCACCTTGCTTGAAATCCTCCAGCGGCTTGTCACTCTTGACTTTATTGAGATGTAGGTTGAATGCCATGCAGTCCACTCATGTGGGGGCAGGGGGAGGGGTGCCTCAGTGGCAGAATGCCGGCCTAGCATGCGTAGGCCCTGGGGTTAAGCCCCAGCACTGAAAACAAAACAAAACAAAACCCCAGAGAAACCCCCCAAAATCCCCCAGAACCAAAAACAAAATAAACAAAAAAACCAAAGAAAAAGAAATTTACCCATTTAAGATTCACAATACAATGATTTTTAGTAAATTTGTCAGTCCAGTTTAGGACATTTTTATCGCCACCAGGAAGGTCCTTTGTGCTTGTCAATGGTTAATTGCCATCCCTAGCCCGAGACAGCTATTTATTTATTTTCTGTTCCTGTGGATTTCTGGACCATACGTCTCTTCCCGATCTTTGGCATAAATAATATCATACAATGCTGGTGTTTTCTCTGGCTGTTTTCATTTAACACGTTTTTGAAGTTTATCCACATTGTAGCATCTATCAATAGTTTGTTCCTTTTTAATGCCAAATAGTATTCCGTGGTATAGACATACATCATATTCCGTTTATCTAATTGCTCGGTGGTGGAAATAATTTGGATCATTTCCATTTTTTGGCTATTATGAATAATGTTGCTATGAACTTTCCTATACAAGTTTCATTTTTTTTTTTTGGTGGTTCCAGGGATCAAGCCTAGGCAAGTGCCCTGCCTCTGAGCACCCCCCCAGACCTTTGTTCAAGTTTTTGTGCCCGTGTGTTCCCATTTTTCTCCCTTTATATGGTAAATTTATGTTTTTTTTTAAAGAAGCTAACTTGATCTCTGAAGAGGCCGTACCGTTTGATATTCACACCGTCGGTGCAGGCGTTCCCGTTTCTCCACGTCCCTGCCAACGCTGGTCAGGGTCTGTTGTTTTTAGCCGTCCTGGTAGAGGTGTAGCGGCATCTCGTTGTGGTGTTATGTTGGTTTTGCTGGAATAGTTCAGAGGCTCCTCTTGGTTCAGAGGCAGAACGTAAACTCCTTACTTGGCCTTGAGCCCCTGCGTCCCCCGTCCCTGAGCACCGCTCTGCACTCCGGCCACTGTCTTTCCGCGTGTGTCAGTTGGTCTGCCTTTGGCTGCAAGGGACAGAATCCACACGGCAGTGCCATCCACAGGCGGGGGTTCCTGTGGCTCTGCATGCAAGCCTGGCAACGTGCGGCGGCCAGCCTGGGGTCAGCACCCAGTGGTGTCAGCGTTGGTGTCTTCGATTCTTTGTCTTTTCCCTTGGGATTTTTGCTGTAGGATTTCAAGGTGGCCACATTTGCTTCAGAAAACTTGCTCTGTTTAAGGCAGGAGGACTGGGAGTGTGTGTGGGGGGTGACATTTTCTCAGGCCCCCTCCTCCAGGAAGCCTCCTTTATATCTCATTGGCCAGAGCTATAGTCGCTCCTGGCTGCAAGAGAGGCTGGGACAGTTGAATCTATTGCCCAAGGCTGGGCGCATTGCCACCCCACAGGGAGCCAGGGCCTGTTATTTAGGGAGGAAGGACAGTTCCTTGACGACAGAGGACAGGTAACTCCCAGTTACGTGTCAGGGAAATCAGCTGAGCAGCTGCCGTTCTCTGCCAAGTGCCTCCGTGCCCCACTCTGTGCCTCGCTCCTGCTTTCTGCCCCGTCAGGTCTTGGTTCAGTGTTCTTCCCCAGGGGCCTCCCTCTCCCTCACTCCCCTCTGATGGCAGCTCTCAGTTCTGTTTCCTCAGCGCACGGACCCCAGTTGGGATGCTAGTGACAATCGAGTGCCTCTCTGCAGACGGGAAGACCCGTGAGGCAGACCCGCATCTGCCCCGTTCCCGCTGGGAGCGCTGTCTGTGTTTGTTGAAAACAACAAAGCGCGTGGAGAAAGCAGTGATAATGACAGGAGTGGTTTGAACTAATTTCAGGTCTTTATAGGAAGTATGGCCAGAATATTGGTTAATGATCAGTATAAACCAATAATTGTTATATTGCTTTTTCCTGAAACTGGTTACATTCCTCTGGCAAATGTGAAGTATGACCCTAATCTGAGTTGGCCCTCTCTAGGCTCACTGAGTGTTTCTGTGTTTCTTTCATAATTTTCTGGGCCCTCCCCTACTCCCTGCTCCTTTAAGGAATATTTATAGGAGTGGTTCAGTTGTGGTTATCTTTTGGATCTTTAATAAATCTTTTTAGAGAAAGTATTTTCAGTCTAATCTGTAGGAGGAGTGTGTGTTAGCTTGGTCTGTGCAGATGGAACTCCAGAGAGTTGTTAAGTTATGGAAATGGAAAGCCTGCTTGGGAGCGGGCGGGAAGTAGACCGGGCCTGGTAGGAAGCCGTGAGGGGCCGCAGAAGAGATGCCTGCGGGCGTCTGCTCCCGTCGCCGCAGCTCTGCGGTGCGTCTGAGTTTTCAAAGGAGAGGAGCTGCCTTTGGAGTTCAGATGTTGGGATGGCGTGGTGTCATATGTGCCATGCTCTGACGGTGACTTTTGACCTCTGTCCGTAGGCGTGTACAAAGTGACCCCTCGCTCCTGCCACCGCTTCGAGCAAGCCTTCTACACCTACGACACGTAAGCTCGGACGCCGCATTCCCTGTGGTGTGGTGTGCTTTCTGTGGGGGAGAGCGAGGGTCAGCTCTTCTTTGTTTATTTCTGAGAACAAAAGGAGTTTTTCTGGAACACACAAGATTAGGCACTAAAATGAATTCCTAGATAAGGATTTTAAGACACTTGGATATGTTACTGAGAAAATGGAGATAGAATCTCTTTCCTGAGAATTCTGTAAACTCAGAGGCCGGGTTTGTAAAGTGGCTGAAATATAATCTTTGTCAAATCTCTCAGCCCTCACTATGGGAATCTCTTTAGCTCAAGACTGCCATGTTTGTGTTTTTACAACTATCGTGGATTCTCCTGGGAATTGGAAGTGTAAAGTTTTGGAGTATAGAATTGGTTTATTCTTTGAAAGACTTTTATGGCTTTCCAGAGTTATTTGGTCCTAAGCTCAGAGCCATTCTTCGCAGTATATACCACCATGGTGGGAAGGCCGCTCATAAGGCTTGCTGGGGCGTTCCTGTGAGGATGCCCAGGTAGCAGCGCGAGTGGATTCCTCGCAGTGTATCCACCATGGTGGGAAGGCCACTCATAAGGCTCGCTGGGGCGTTCCTGTGAGGGTGCCCAGGTAGCAGCGCGAGTGGATTCCTCGCAGTGTATCCACCATGGTGGGAAGGCCGCTCATAAGGCTCGCTGGGGCGTTCCTGTGAGGGTGCCCAGGTAGCAGCGCGAGTGGATTCTTTCCACTTCTCTGATTTATAGGTCTTCACCCAGTATCTTGACGCTGACAGCCATTCGCCACCATGTCCTTGGAACTATCACTACTGACAAAATGATGGATGTCACCGTGACTATCAAGTAAGACGGGCGCTCTTTGGTGGGCCGGGACTGGGAGGTAGTGGAGGAGGCCTGGGCAGTTCTCTAATAGACGCTTGGAAATTATTTTTGATTTCTTATCTCTAGGTGTATATACAAATGGCCTCCCCTCTCGTATTTATATGACAGCTATAAACTCACGTAGCCTGGATCCTTTTCTTTTATGGTTCAAGAATTAACTGTGGTGAGGAAGAGCCTCCTGACAGCGCGATTCCGTATCTCAAATTTCTGTTTGAAGTCTTTATACTTCTTTGCTAAGGGGGAAAAATATCTCTGGTTCTTACTCATTGTATTTCAAGTGTTTTAGCAAATTCAAAAAAAAAATGGGCAGTTTTTCTGTAGACCTTTTCTTGAAGGCTTGGGGAATAGAGATGGCACCTGATATAAGAAGGGTCATGAGACAGCAAGCGTTGAAAGGCAGTCCCTCGCCGAGGTCACCTTCACGTGAATGTCACCTCTGGGTAGAATCTGCAGCGTGGTGAAGTTCATCTGACATCCTCATTTTCTCGAGAAATGAAAGGGTTTTGCAGCATGACTGTCTTTGGGAAACAGAACGGAACTGAGAATCTTGCCCCTGCGTGTGTCTTGCTGTCTACCCTGCTCCTCCATCCACCACTGATGTGGGAAACGCTACTGGGAATCGTCAGGGCTTGGGCTTCTTAGCCATTCCTGAGACGGAATTTACAGTCTCACGGGGGAGGCAGACATGGAACTGGAAATTTACACCTGTGAGGAGTGCTTTGAGTTTGACCTTGGGGGGTGGCAACCCCCCAAGGTAGTGTATGAAGGGCAGGCTGGTGGGGGCCATGTTGAGGGTCTTCGTCTTTGTTCCGTCGGCAGCACTGACATGGTTTAAGTAGAGAGCTGACCTTTTTTTGTTTCAGAAAGGTCCCCCTAGCTGCCGAGCGGAGAACAGACTTAGGAGGCCCAAGAGCGGAGCCAGTTGAGGGAGGGGAGGAGGCCCCACAGAGTCCACGTGCAGGGCGACAGGGCCCCGGCCAGCCCCGTGCAGCAGAGTGGGGAGCAGGGCACAGATCAGACGGGGCTGAGGCTGAGTTGACAGGACGTGGCAGTAGACTGCGGGGTCAGGAGGGAGGAGACTCTGGTGGCCCCTGGCTTCTGGCCTGGGGTTGCTGGATGGCTGGGGAGCCGGGGCTCAGGGGGAGGATTTGTGGAGTGTCTCATGGCCCCCGTACTGTGTGCAGTGTGGGGCCAGTGTCCTGTTTTGTTTCCTGCTTAAGAAGTATTAATTACTGTTAGGACTGGAGCTCCGTGTTCTCATCAGCAGCGACGCCATGTTACCTCGTTTTCCTCTTTGTTGCATGAGCTTCAGTGACGTGGGAAGGGTCTTCGTGTTGTGTGCTTGTGCCGGGGCTCGTAGGTGTGTCCTGCAGTGGGGCACAGCCTCTCAGAGCCCTTGTGGGGAACCCGTCCTCAGCAGGTCCAGACCCAGACTGCTGCTGGTCGCCCTCCACGACCCGCTCTGTCATTTCTCCTCATTCACAAGCGGCAGCTCCGCCTTCCCAGCACTTCCTTGGCTTTATAATCAAAACCCATCGCTGGGCGTGGTGGGCACGCTTGTAATCCCAGCACTTGGGAGGCTGAGACTGGAGGATCTGGGTTCGCGGCCAGCCTCAGCTACTTAGTGAGGCCTCCACAACTTAGTGAGACCCTGTTTCAACATAAAGAATAAAAAATAGGGCTGGGGGTGTAGCTTGGAGGTAGAATGCCCCTGGGTTCAATCCCCAGTACTGCAAAAACAACAACAACAAAAAACCCCATCCACCATCTAGTCCTTCATGCTGTGCCCTCGTACTTGGGCCGATTCCCCACTTTGCCACCTAGATCCTCGCGATGGTTCCTGTCTGGCGCCCTGTTCAGCTGCTGCCACATGGCGGCGTGTTCTCCGTGCAGTAGCCAGAGCGGTGCTTTGATGCTGGAGATTGTATCCTTCCCCTACGTAAACTTCCAGCGGCCTCCCTTCCCACCAGAGTCAACACAGGCTCCACACCAGCCTGTGAGGCAGAGCTGACACCTGCTCCCCTCCGACCTCCCCAACCGACCTGTCGCTTCCGAGTCCCTCTGCCCAGGCCCCTTGAGCGGCCCTTCGAGCGCCTGCCGGTGTGAACCCCCTCCCAGGACTCTGCATCTGCCCGAACCTCTGTCCACCAGAGCCGCAGGGCTCACGCGCTCCCTCCCTCGTACCTTAGCTCAGTGTCCTCTTATCAAAGAGGCCTCGACTGACCCCTGCTGATGAAAGCCCTGCAGTGCCGCCCTCGCCTGCTGCGTTCCTTTCCTCCGTCATACTTACCACCCGACACCCTTGTGGCCATCAGCTGCTCTTTCCCGTAGGAGGCTCCCACGGGCCAGGGCGCGGCCTGCCTTCCTGAGTGCCGTGTCCAGTGCAGAGCGGCGCCTGGCTCTAGCCGGGTGTGTTCTCAGTGAAGCTTGACTGAAACGACAGAGGATGGGGGGAGAGCGCTGCGCCTGCGTAGACTGACGTGTTTTCATCAAATCGTCACAGCCAAGGGTATTTTATCCTGGCCCAGATCTGCCAGTCCTGCTACACAGCACCGAAAAGTTGTTTTTATTTTGTTGAAGGATTAGTGTTTTTAAAACTGCAGACTTTGCCACTGTGTGGTGGTATAGGTGGTTAGTCTACTTACGAGTCCTCGCATGGGAAATGTCAGGTTCCCACTGACGACAGGGATGCGTGGCCACCTCCTACAGGCCGCCCCTGCCTCCCTTCCAGGTCTTCCATCGACAGCGAGCCAGCCTTGGTCTTGGGCCCTCTGAAGTCTGCGCAGGAGCTGCGGAGGGAGCAGCAGCTGGCCGAGATTGAGACCCGCAGGCAGGAGAGGGAGAAGAACGGCAAAGAGGAGGGTGGGGAAGGAAGAACCAAACCTCCCGGGCAGGAGATGGTCGACGAGTTACAAGGCCCTTTCTCATACGATTTCTCGTATTGGGCCAGGTAAGCTCTCTGCTGTCCTCTACTGTGCCCTCTGTCCTGGAGAGACAGGACCGGTCAAACTGAAATGTTCTAACCCTTTTAGGTCTGGAGAGAAAATCACGGTCACACCCTCGTCTAAAGAGCTGCTCTTTTACCCCCCCTCCATGGAAGCCCTCGTCAGCGGAGGTACTTGTCCACTCCACGTGCCAACTGAGGGCCTTCCTGTACCTGCTTTAAAAATTGATGGTGTGTTGTTATGGTGCAGCCGTGTCTGTAAGCCACTTGAAGTAGTATTGGGCAGCAATGTTACTGTTGGGTGGATGGATGGATGGATGGATGGATGGATGGAGTGATGAAGGAATGGGTGGATGGATGGATGGATGGATGGAGTGATGAAGGGATGGATGGATGGGTAGAGGGAGGGATGGAGGGATGGATGGATGGAGGGATGGATGGATGGAGGGAGGGAGGGATGCATGGAGTGATGAAGGGATGGATGGATGGGTAGAGGGAGGGATGGAGGGATGGATGGATGGATGGAGTGATGAAGGGATGGATGGATGGAGGGATGGATGGATGGATGGATAGAGGGATGGATG
>PVJS01018740.1:0-34523 GCA_004027185.1 Glis glis | reverse complement strand
AAAAAAAAAAAAAAAAAAAAAAAAAAAAAAAATTTTAGTGAGGTGTGGTGGCGCACGCTTGTAATCCCAGTACTTGGGAGGCTGAGACAGGAGGATCTGGGTTCGCCGCCAGCCTCAGCTACTTAGTGAGACTCTCTGCAACTTAACGAGACCTTGTTTCAAAATAAAGAATAAAAACTAGGGCTGGGGGTGTAGCTCGGAGGTAGAATGCCCCTGGGTTCCATCCCAGTACCACAAAAATTTTTTTTTAAATATACTTTTATTGGTGCATTATAATTATACATCACAGTGAGGTTCAATGTGATACAAACATACTTGCACACAGCGCTTGATGTGATCCCCTCTGGATCCCACACAACTCCTCCCCAACTCCGGTACACACTATCCAGAGTTAGCAAGAGTGGAGATACAGGCACATTCATACTCCCGGTGAAAGTGGAAGTTGGCACAAATTTTGAAGGGCAATTTGGCAGCATTTACCAAAATTTAAAATACACATCAATTATATATTTTATTGACTTATTGATGCCATACTTAAAATTTTATAGATTTGCAAAGTATACAGAATTAATAAGTCAAAGGAGATATGCATTGGAAATTTTGTTAGATATTGCCAAATATATATGTATGTAGACAGAGCAAGAGAGAAAGAGAGCAATCAAGAGAGTACAAACATTTATCATTGTGCATAATATCAAAAATTAAGAAATGCAAAAATGTCCACCAAATAGAGACTAGTTAAAAAATTATTGCATAGTTCTAGTATAAGTATACATAACAGAACACCATGCAGCCATGGAAAATACCTAAGATACATTGTTATATTAAATAATAAGTTGTTGAACAATAATAGAGTGTGATTCCATTTGTGTGTGTGAGTATATGTGTGTATATATATGCCTAGACAAACAAAAACAAAACACCTTCAGCCATAGGTATGACGTGAAATTTTTTTTGTTTCCTACACCTTTTTTTTTTTTTGTGGTACTGGGACTTGAACCCAGGGTCATTCTATCTCCAAGCTACACCTCCAGCCCTTTATTTATTTTATTTATTTATTTATTTATTTATTTATTTATTTTACGGTACCGGGGATTGAACGCAGGGGCGTTCTACCTCCGTGCTATGCCCCCGGCCCTATTTTTTATACTTTATTTTGAAACCGGGTCTCATGAAGTTGCGGAGGGCCTCACTAAATTGCTGAGGCTGTCCTCAAACCTGTAATCCTCTTGTCTCAGCCTCCCAAGTCCTGAGATTACAGGTGTAGATGTGCCACCATGCCTGGCTCCTATATTTTTATATAATTTTTATTTAGATGATAGTGTATGAATAAACATTTTGTAGAATAATATTAAATAAAGAATACTTCTACCCATGATATATTACTAAAGGAAAAATTCTACTCCATAATGTTTTATATGGTACAAACTTATTTTTAAGACTTTCTCAGAATACAGACTGAAAGTCCATACATCAAAATGCTTCAAGCTAGCCAGGTGTGGTGGCACACGCTTGTAATCCCAGTACTTGGGAGACTGAGACCAGAGGATCTGGGTTTGCGGCCAGCCTCAGCTACTTAGTGAGGCCCTCTGCAACTTAGTGAGACCCTGTTTCAAAATAGAGAATAAAAAATAGGGCTGGGGGTGTAGCTTGGAGGTAGAATGCCCCTGGGTTCAATCCCCAGTACCTCAAAAAAAAAAAAAAAAGCTTCAAGCTGGGCATGGTGGTGTGTACCTATAGTCCCAGCTTCCAAGGAGGCTGAGGCAGGAGGATTGCTTGAGCCCAGGAATTTGCTACCAGCCTCAGCAACATAGCGAGACTCCATTTCAAAAACAACAACAAAAAAATCACTGTTCAGAGGATTGTCATTTTAAAACTCTAAAAACCTACAATAAGTGTTATTTTTCTTCTAGAAGTACATCTGCACATAACTACTAGGACATTGTGCATAGTTCCAGTATAGTGATGTGCAAACATAATTTGGCTGTGAGTATAATATTTTGCCAGGCATCTGTGGTGAGGCTGGACAGTGGATCAGCTGGACTAGTGACCCTGCGAGCCCTTTGTCAAAACTGGCACCTCGTAACAAATGGCTCCCAGATGCTCTTCATTTTGGGATCCGTTTGTTTAATGTGAAAAATGTTTCTGCTGCTGAAATTCATTGTTATCTCAAGTTTATAGAGCAGATATTTTCTTCCTATGAAGTAGAGTGCCAGTATCCCAAAAGGGAAGCACAGCCCTGAGTCCTTCACTCAGCAGACATTTACAGGGCGCACATGTGTGCTTGCTTTGGGCGTTGTTCCCGGGGCTTAGGTCCCCAGCAGTAAAGGCCCATGCAAGGGCCTTGCTCTTAACAAGTCACTTTTTTTTTTTGGTGCTGGGGATTGAACCCAGGGGCATTCTACCTCTGAGCTACACCCTCAGCCCTTTTTATTTTTGTTTTGAAACAGGGTCTCTCTAGATTGCTGAGAGTCTTGCTAAATTGCTGAGGCTGTCCTCCAACCTGCGATCCTCCTGTCTCAGCCTCCCAAGTACTGGGTTTACAGGTGTGCACCATCATGCCAGGCTAGGAAGATGACAGTTTATATGTGGGGAGAAAGATAATAAACTGGTAAACAGTTGAATCACACTTCCTGGTTCATAGATGACCTTCTTCTACTGTGTCTTAACGGGGTAGAAGGGGCAAGGGAATTCTCTCAGATTCCTTTTGTAAGGTCACAAATCCTGTTCATGAGGGCTCCAACCTTGTGGCCTAATCACCTCCCGATGGCCCATCTCCAAATACTATGATGTTGGGCATTAGGTTTTGCTGTAGTGTGGATATGGTCTGATCGTGTGCCTCAAGGTTTCCTGTGTTGGAAGCTTAGGCCTCTCTGTGGCAGTACTGGGAGGAGGCAGAGCTTAGTGCAAGGTAATAGGTCACTGGGTACACTGCTCTTGGGAGGAATTAACATAGTGCTCATGGGACCTTAGTTCCCACGAAAGTGAGTTGTTATAAAAGAGTAAGCCTGATCCCTGGGTCGCTCTCTGGCTTTCTGTCTTTCCATGTGATCTCTCCTTCTTGCAGGCAGTCCCACCACTGTGGTGCCACCCACCATGAGACCTTCACCAGAGCCGAGCAGAAGCCAGCACCATATTCTTGAGCCTCCAAAATATGAGCTAAATCAACCTCTTTTCCTTATAAAGCCTCCAGCCTCAGGTATTTGTTATAGCAATGGAAACCAGACTTGTATAGGTTTCAATGTATGAATTTTGGGGGAACACAAAAATTTAGCCTATAGCACAAGAATTCTGGACCCCTTCCCTAGAGTTTCTGATGCAACAGATCTGGGGTGATATCCCATAAACTGCATTTCTAACAACATCCCAGATGCTACTGCTGCTGGTGTAAGGATCACACTTTAGGAGCCACAACCTGGCCTATCCTTACCAATTCAACATTATTTCCAGGAAATGCATTTAGCAAAGCTTGTTCATTCATTCATGTACTTGGAGAATATTTATTAAAAGCATGCTGTGTGCCGGCATAGATACCACGTAATCGGTGATAAAGTGGATATAGTTCTTGCCCTCCACTCTCATGGGCTAGTGATTTGCTGAAGTTACACAGCTGGTGTTAGAGCCCGCACTTGAGCCTGCGACTTCTTACTCAAACTCCAGTGCTCATTCCATTATGCAATACCCTGGTTGCTGTTGATTATGCCCTCCAATGCCTTCTAAGATGACCTTGAGGTAAGGCTCAGACCTTTTCTTTGTAGACAGGTTTGCGTTTGCAAGTGTGGACAGAGAAACTCAGATGGGAGCGAGTATTGTGTGGGGGCCCTTGGCACCGCGAGGGGGTGAGAGAAAAAGGGATCCCTGCTGGGAGTGGTGGTGCAAGCTTGTAATCCCAGTACTTGGGAGGCTGAGACTGGAGGATCGTAGATTCACGGCCAGACTCAGTTACTTAGCAAGGTCCTCTGCAACTTAGTGAGACCCTGTTTCAAAATAAAGAATAAAAAATAGGGCTGGGGGTGTAGCTCAGAGGTAGAATGCCCCTGAGTTCAACCCTCAGTACCGCAAAAAAAAGGGGGATCCCTCCCTGCTGGCAGCTGTGGGAAGAGAGAAGTGACTAAGAGAAGAAATGACTAAGGCAGTGTGGAGACATCATGAGGTTCTACCCAGACCTCTCTTGGAGGCTGCAGGGCTTCCTCTCCTGCTGCTGGGAGTGCTGGAGGGCTGGCGGTCTCTCCCAAGCTCACACCCCCTTTCTGTGAGGGTCACAGACAATAATGCAATGCATGGAGGACCTTGAGGGTCTGAGGGCACTCAGCTGGGGTCTCTGAGGTGGCTGCATCATAGCTCAACTTCTTCCTGTCAATCTTGCTTCCTTCCCCAGCCTTTCCAAAGGCCGAGACCCCAGACCCTCTCTAAAAGCCTCCTGCAATCTGGTCTCCACCTCAGAGGTGGCTACCCAGGGACCCAACCTGCAGCAGTGACTTCCAGGTGTCTGCTGTGGGGTGAGTGATCTACACCTCCCCCTCTCCCTTTGAAAAGTGTTAGTGAAAATGTGACTGCTCTCTTGTGCTTTTGTGAGACAGTACTTGGGAGGCTGAGACAGGAGGATTGCAGGTTCACGGCCAGCCTCAGCTACTTAGTGAGGCCCTCTGCAACTTAGTGAGACCCTGTTTCAAAATAAAGAATAAAAAATAGGGCTGGGGATGTAGCTTGGAGGTAGAATGCCCCTGGGTTCAATCCCCGGTACCGCAAAAATAAAAAAAAAAATAAATAAATAGAAAAGTGTTAGTGAAATTGCGACTGCTCTTGTGCTTTTGTGAGACAGTACTTGTGGTGGGTTGAACACTGTCCCTTCTCCTCAACTCCTGTCCACTGGGAACCCCAGGAAAAAAACCTTATTTGAAAATAGTATCATTGCAGATATAACTAGTTAAGGATCACAAGATGAAATTATTCAGAATTCAGGATGGGTCTAAATCTAGTCTCTTATAAGATGAAGAGAGACATCCCCAGAAGAGGCCATGTGGAGACAGGCAGGGCCTGGAGAGGTACAGCTACAAGTCAAAAAACTCTCAGTAGCACCAGAAGCTGGAAGAGGCAAGGAAGGATCCTTCCCTAGAGCTTCAGGGGGAGTGTGGTCCTGCGGACATCCTGTGTGTTATCAGCTTTTCATCTCTGTGACCAAAAGACCTGCCAAGAACAACTTAGAGGAGGAAAGGTTTATTTGGCTCACCGTTTCAGAGGTTCAGTTCATGGTTGGCTGGCTCCAAGGCAGAAGCATTATGATGGTAGGACGTGGCAGAGCAGAGCTGCTCAGCTCATGGCTGCTGGCAGAACAAGAGAGGAAGGGACCATGGGCAGATATAGTTCCCAAAGCTTTGTCCCCAGTGACCTACTTCCTCCAGCCACACCCCACCTGCCACAGTTACCATCCAGTAGATCCATTCAGATTAGTAGTCCCTCAAGGAATTAACTCGTGATTTAATTATGTCACCTCTGAACACTGCTGCATTGCCAACGCATGAGATTTTGGGGGACATTCTGGATCCAATCCATAGCACCCTGATTTGGAACTTCCAGCCTCCAGAATTTTTTTTTTTTTTTTTTGCGGTACCGGGGATTGAACGCAGGGGCGTTCTACCTCCGCGCTATGCCCCCGGACCTATTTTTTTATGCTTTATTTTTGAAACCGGGTCTCACGAAGTTGCGGAGGGCCTTGCTAGGTAGAGAGAGAGAAAGAGAGACAGACAGAGAGAGAGAGAGAGAGAGAGAGAGAGAGAGCGCTCCAGAATTTTGAGACAATAAAATTCTGTTTACTCTCTTTTGCTACAGCAGCCTTAGGAAGCGAATCCAGTATTCTACTTGGAAGAACTTAAAGAGGAAAATTAAGTGTCAGCTGACCATGGCACTAAGAGAAATGAAATGACCATTGTTGGCCACGTAGTAGGCATTCAAAAACTCCTGGCTGGGTCCGGGCATGGTGGTGCATGCTTGTAATTCCAGTACTCGGAAGGCTCAGACCGAGGGATTGCAGATTAGAGGCCAGTCTCAGCAGTTTAGCAAGACCCTCAGCAATTTAGTGAGACCCTGTTTCAAAATAAAAAATAAAAAGGGCTGGGGTGTGGCTTGGAGGTAGAATACCCCTGGGTTCATTTCCCAGTATAAAAAAAAAAAACCCAAAAAACAAAACAAAAAAACTCCACAAATAAACTCCTGGTTGGGGCTGGCAGTATAGTTCAGTGGTAGAGTGCTTGCCTGGCATGCACAAGGCCCTGGGTTTGATCCCCAGCACAGCAAAAAAAAAAAAAAAAAGAAAGAAAAAGCCCCGCGTGTTGAACTAAACTAAATGGGATGCTAATAAAGGGAAAAGCAAAGTTATGTGCTGCTTGATTTATTTTGTTTGGACTCAGGGCATGTAGGCACCTGCTAATTTTTATACTTACTCATGATTTTTGATTCTACACTTGGAACTTAGAAGGAGTGGTATTCATTTTTGGCTAATTTTAAGAATGCTTTAAAAGTCAGTCACTAATGAGGTCCCTGTACGGTGTCACTATAATGCACATCCTGATCATTTAAATTAGATTTATAATTTTAAAATGCTCCTGGCCTTTCCCCACATTTTTAGGTTCCCCCTTCTAGCCCCTTAGGAGCTCCCAGTTCTATTTTTAGATCTCTAGGTAGGTGGATAATACCTCATTTGCATAGGTGATTTAAGAGTTCAGCAGAACATCAAATAGAGCCGGGCGTGGTGGCACACGCTTGTAATCCCAGTACTTGGGAGGCGGAGACCGGAGGATCCGGGTTCACGGCCAGCCTCAGCTCTCTCTCTCTCTCTCTCTCTCTCTCTCTCTCTCTCTACTTAGGCCCTCCGCAACTTTGTGAGACCCGGTCTCAAAATAAAGTATAAAAAATAGGTCCGGGGGCGTAGCGCGGAGGTAGAACGCCCCTGCGTTCAATCCCCGGTACCGCAAAAAAAAAAAAAAAAAAAAAAAAGAGAGAGAGAGCATCCTTGCTCATTTTTTCTTTTCTGTTCTTTTTCCTTCCTTCCTTCCTTCCTTCCTTCCTTTCTTCCTTCTCTCTCTCTCTGGTACTGGGGATTGAACTCTGGGGCATTATACCTCTGAGCTACACCTCCAGCACTATTTTGTTTTTATTTTGAAACAGCATCTCACTAGGTTGATGAGAATCTGACTACTTGCTGAGGCTGCAATCCTCCTGTCTCAGCCTCCCAAGTATTAGGATTACAGGTGTGAGCCACCACGCCTGGCTTTTTTATTTTAAACAGGGGATTTAACCCAAATGTGCTCTACCACTAAGCTACACCTGCAGCCCTATTTTATTTTGACTATGTTGCCCAGCTGGCCTCAAACTTGCAATTCTCCTGACTTGGCCTCCTGAGTCAGTGGGATTTCAGGTGTGCACGACTGCACCTGGCTAGTTCTTGTCTTGTTATTCTGTAGCTGATAAGTCACCAGCATAGACCTCAGCTTGCCCTATCCATATGATGGAGCTCACTCTGCATTTTCAAAAGTTAGCAATAATAAAAGAATAAAACTAATTGTCAAAACATCTCACAAGCTCAGGTACTCTTCCGATCACATTCGGAGGTCCCAAATCATTTCTGAATCCTGCAGGTTGAGCCCTTGGATCAACATTGAGCAGAGGAAAGTTGCATTTATCAAAGGCCAGAGATTTTTTTAGTGAGTTTTGAGCTTTAAGAGGGTTTTAAGAGTCCAGAATGTGCCCTGAGATGCTTGGCTTGTTTGACCCTGCCTACTTCTTCAAATTTAGAGATTCAAACCATAGGGATGATTTTCAATAACTACCTAAGTCAAAATGAAATTTTTCAGTCAATCAGCAAATTCCTTGAGTTCTTGCTTATATAGGGCACTCAAACAGACCCAAAAGGTTTTATTGGAGAACTCGGACAAATGTGGTTTCTGTAACTGAAGGGGCTTGAGGAAGATCTATGAATACCCCTTAAAGTTCTAGCAAGGCAATCCCAGTGTGGTGGCACACACCTGTAATCCCAGTACTTGGGAGACAGGAGAATTGTAGGTTCGGGGCCAGTCTCAGCAACTTAGTGAGGCTCTCAGCAACTTAGAGAGACCCTGTTTCCAAATAAAAAATAAAAAAGAGCTGGGGGTATAGTTCAGGGGTAGAATGCCCCTGAGTTCAATCTCCAGCACCTAAAAAAAAAAAAAAAATGCTAACAAGGCCTGCCTGCAGAGCTTGCTTTGGGAATTAGGTCCCCTTCAATGGTGTGTGACCTGAAGTCCCCCATCTGGTACCCTCCAAAGAAGGAGCAGATTATGCTTATAAGAGATAGTTGTCCGGATAGATTTTTTTTTTTTTTTGTGGTACCGGGGATTGAACCCAGGGGCATTCTACCTCCGCGCTACACCCCCGGCCCTATTTTTTATACTTTATTTTGAAACCGGGTCTCACAAAGTTGCGGAGGGACTCACTAAGGAGAGAGAGAGAGAGAGAGAAAGAGAGGCCATGAACCCGGATCCTCCGGTCTCCGCCTCCCCAAGTACTGGGATTACAAGCGTGCGCCACCATGCCCGGCGTAGATAGATGTTTTTGATAGTAGTCTAACCCCAGGTAGCTTCAACAATACAGGGAATTTATCATCAATTTTTCACATAACTGAAAGTCTGTAGGTACAGCTCTCTTCAGGTAAGGCTCGATCCAGTAGCTAGCAGAAGATCACCACACACATATGTTCTTCCTGCTTCTCCATTCTAACTTCCATAGTGTCGGCATCATCTTCAGAGTCCAACCAGTAGTTCTCTGGATGCTTCAGAATTTGCTCTTGTACACACCACATTCCATTCCATACCATACCATCCAGGGGAAGAAAGAACATATCTTTTGATACCTCTTGCATGAGTCCTGGGATTCACTGTCTCTTGTTGATCAGAATGCAGTCATTTGCTGATTCCTGAACCAATCATCGTGGCCAGGAGACAAGAGCCAGGGGTTCAAAAGCTCTCAGGAGTCAAGCATCTCTTAGGCTCCCATTCACAGGTGCCACATGCTCTCTAATCTCTCTCTTCTCAGCATCCTTGCTGTCCCTCTCCTTGCCTCTTTTCTTCTCTCTCCTCCTCCTCCTCCTCCTCTTCCTCCTCCTCTTCCTCCTCCTCCTCCTCCTCCTCCTCTCTCACTCTCATTCTCCCTCCCTCCCTCCCTCTCTCTCTCCTCTCTTCTCTTTCGGTGGTACTGGGGATTGAGCCCAAGGGCATCCTACCTCTGAACTACACTCCAAATCCTATTTTATTTATTTTGAAACAGGGTCTCATTAAGTTGCTGAGGGTCTTGCTAAGTTGTTGAGGTTGGCCTTGAACCTGCGATCCTCCTGTCTCAGCCTCCCAAGTACTGGGATTACAGGCATGCACCACCATACCCAGCCTCTCTCCTCTCTTCACATCAACTTTCTCTAGTTTTCCCTGCATAGAGTAGAAGCTGACCATCCTTAGTTCTTGAGTTTATGTGACAATTGAGCTTCGTGAATTCTCGCATCCTGATTTCAAGTCCTGGGAGAAATATTCCAATTTGGCTCAGTAGGGTCGGTTTTACTCCTGATCCCAATGTGTATGGTCAAAGAGTTGAGATCACATTGACTAGACATGGCCAAAGGGGCCACCACTGGAGCTGGGAATGGGGAAAAGACAGGTCTCAGGGACTTGGCGTCGGCTCCCTATAACCAGTGTGGGGAAATGAATATGTGTTCTTATGTGCCTGATCTAGGAAAGGTCATCCACTCTACAGACACGACACATGGATCAGTTAGGATTCTTGGTTTGCAAGGGACAGATATCAACATGGCCAACCCAGACCAAATACACACGCACACACACACACACACACACACACATGCACACACACATGCGCACACATACACCCCTGTAGTCCTGGGAGAGTGTCTCATTGGAGTAGCCTGCTCACATGATCATTATAATAATGACCTTCAATGCCTCACACTCTCCTCCCCCACCTTTGTGCTGCAGTGTTGCTGCTCCTCCCTTTAAGAGGGGGAGTCTGTTTCCAGTCTATTGGATTGGAGTTGGCCTTCTGATTTTCTCTGACTGACAGAATATGGCCGACTTGATGTTGAGTGAGATCCAGAGCCTAAGTCTCTTTCCTTTTCTTGATACTGGGGATTGAACCCAGTGGTGTTCTACTTTCAAGCTACACCTGCAGCCCTTTTTATTTTGAAACAGGGTCCTGCTAAGTTTCTGGGGGCCTTGCTAAATTGCTGAGGCTGTGTTGAACTTGAGATCCTCCTGTCTCAGCCTCCCAAGTGCTGGGATTACTGGCGTGTGCCACCAGCTTGGCCAGAGCCTAGGTCTTGCAGCTTCTGCTTGTGCCCTCCCGGAGGCCTGACACCACCATGCCGGAGTGCTCGCCTACTGGAGGGTGGACAGTCACGTGGAGGGAACTGAGGCTCCCCAGATAACCATCAGCACTCTCCCGCCAGCCATCGAGTGAGACCATGTTGTTTCTTCAGCCCAGGCAGCCTTCCAGTTGCATGCAGACACACGGACGAGCCCAGGTGAGCCCAGCAGATCTGCCCAGATGGCCAACCCACAGAATCATAAGAAATTCCAGATCGTTACTGTTGGAAGCCTCTAAATTTGAGATTGCTTATTGCACAGCAGTGGGTAGGTGACATACATGCCCACCCCCGGGGGCTTGGACAGGAGGCATCTGCCAGGATGGGCCTCTAAGAACCTCTTTTGTCTTTCACAGGGCGAGGACTACATGCTAGGATTTTTTTTTTTTGCTACCAATTTCCCACAGACAGAGAGATGTAGTTCTTCAAAATGCAAGCAGGGTACTGTTTGGAAGAGGAAAATGTATACCTGGCAATTCAAAAAACAACAAATACCGACTCTGCTTTGTTTTGTGCTCCGTGGAAGCAGAGCTGTATAAACATGCTGAGTACCTATTACATGTTGTCTTAAACTCAGACTTTTGGAATAAATACCATCAGGATGGACCGATCTGAATTAAATAGACAGAGACTGCAGTGTGTGCCATCTGCAGTCCTCTACGTCTTCCCTTGGCCCAATTTGAGAACAAATACATACACACCGAGACACAAGAGAACTACTGATTTAGAACAAATTAAATAAAGCAGCATGTAGGATGTTGATGTGGAGCGCTCCAAGATGGGACCCAGCACACCTACTCTGAGTGTGGAAGACAGGACAATCTGTGTGCTCAACCATGAAACACTTCCAGGTCAGAAGCAGGATTAATTTCCATTTATTAAGTAGACTCCAATTTTATTTTTTTAATTTCATTTTTTCCATGCAGGGTCCATTTTCTCTCTAGAGGCTATTTGGTAATGTCTGGAGACATTTCTGGTTATCATGACTAGGTGGTGGGGGGGTAACACCTCTGGGTTGAGGCTTAGTGTGCCACTCAACCTCCTACAATGCCCCAGGGCACCCCCCCACAGCAAAAAATTATTTGGCTTGAAATATCAGTAGTGCTGAGGTTGAGAAACCCTGACTTAATAGAAATAGAATTGCCTGATAGGAGTCACAGGTACATGTCTGGGCCTTGGAAGAGTCATAAATAACACAGCCCTGTTATTCAGCACAGCACTGTGTGTAACCCCCTGCCACGCTCTAAAACCTCGCTGCCCACCACACACCCTGCTCCCAAGAGAAGGGCAACACTTGCACACGAAGACTTGCGTGTGACTCTTCATAGCAGCATTGTTCACACTAGTCTAAATATGGAAGCAACCCCAAACCTGCTAAATGGAGAATGGATAACCAAAGTGCGGTTTATCCATACCACCCAGCAAGAGAAAGGAACGGAACACTGACAGACGCTGCAGCTGGATCAACCTCAGAAACATGATGCGCAGCGAAAGAAGCCAGACAAGAAGACCACAGAGAGTATGATCCATGTATACAAAATGCCCAGAAAAAGCAAATTATAAAGACAGAAAGAGTAGTGGTTGTCTTGGGCTGAGGGTAGGGATAGGTATATGAGATCTTACTGAGGTGATAAAAAATGTTTTAAAACTGGTTTATTGTGATGCTCACACAACTTGATAAATTCTCTCAGAAATATTGAACTCTACACTTAGAATGGGTGAATTTTATGATATATAAATCATACCTCAATAAAATCTTGCTGTTTGAAGTGTGTTTATGCACCAGCATTTTCAGCATTACCTAGGAGCTGGTTAGAAATAAAAATGGTAAGCTGGGCATGTTGGCACATGCTTGTAATCCCAGTACTAGGGAGGCTGAGACAGGAGGATTGCAGGTTGGAGGACAGCCTCAGCAAGTAGTGAGACTCTCATCAACCTAGTGAGACCCTGTTTCAAAGTAAAAATAAAACAGGGCTGGGGGTGTAGCTCGGAGGTAGAATACCTCTGGGTTCAACTCCCAGTACCAAAAAAAAAAAAAAAAGAACTACAAATGTTAGGTCCAGGCTAGATCTGCTGATTCAGAATTTGCATTTTAACAAGATCTCTAGGTGATTGTATGTGTGTTAAACACTGCACTTATACTGGATTTTGGCTGAAATATGCAGAAGCAGAACCATTCTGTGTTAGCTTTCTGTTACTACAACAAAATACCTGAGACTATCAACTTAAGAAGAGGGAAGTTTTATTTTGACTTACAGTTTTGGAGGCTTCAGTCCGTGGTTGGTTGGCCACATTGGCTTTTGCGTGTCTGGCAAGGCAGCAGTCATAGCAGGAGTCCTTGGCAGGGGCCGCCTGTTCCCATCACAACTGGAAAACAAAACGGAAAGAGGAAGAAACCATGGTCCACTGTCCCCTTTGAAGACCCCCCACCTCCCATTAGGCCCTTCTTTCTAAAGACTCCATTACCTCCCGATAGTGTTGTAGGCTGGGTGCCAAACCTTTAACACATAGACCTTTAGGGAACATTCCAGATCCAAACTATAGCACATTCCAATCATAACTTTTGACAAAAATAGTTCCAATCTACATAATAATAGGACTTAGGAGTATTGCCTGCTGGTACCACCGATATATAACAGGATAGCATCTCTGATACAACTTCAACTTAGATTCAAGAACAGTTGGCCATTGTGTTCATACTTAGAAAATCATATCTAAAATTACATATAGAACATTTGTGTGTGTGTGGAGGGGGTACTGGGGATAGAACCCAGGGGCTTTCTACCTCTGGGCTACACCGGCCCTATTTTATTTTCTATTTGGAAACAGGGTCTCACTAAGTTGCGGATGGCCTCACAAGTTGCTGAGGCTGGCCTCAAACCTGTGATCCTCCTGTTTCAGCCTCCCAAATACTGGGATTACAGGCATGTACCACCACATCTGGCTTGTAATGTACCAAACACTATGCTAACTTTACATAGCATTTCATTTACTCCTTGCAACAGACCTGTGTGGCAGGTACTAGATAATAGCCCCATGTTATAGGTGGTGCAACTGAGGCTCCAGGAGACTGATTGACATATTCAAAGCCACACAGCTTGTAAGATTCCCCCCACCCACCACCACCACCATTTGCACAACCCTGGGGAAGAGGAGGAGAAATCATTCGCATAGACTAAGGACAATGTTGGAACTTTCCTCTGGGCGGCAGAATTCACATTACTTGCTCGCTGTGGGTGGCGATCTACATTGCCCCTTGTGATCCTAATCATTATTCTGTGCTCACTCCGATCGCCTATTTAGGGTGCACAAATCAGGCCAACAGAACCTTTGAGAGATGGAGGTTCCAGAGTAAGAGTTCAGGCCTGGCAGTGACCTGACTTGGTGAAATAGCACTGCATTAGCCATGGGTGCTGTGCTGGGGTCTGGAGTCTTGGGGGTGGTCCACTGCCAGGGCGCTTAGGCAGTCAGGGGGAACCGGGCAGCAGATAGAACCCTCCAGTGGCAGCGGGGGACGTGGGCAAGGCAACCCAGGCAGGAAGCAGCAGCTCGACAGGCAGGCACTTTAGAAGGCAAAAAGGAGGCCAGCGGTCAAGGCTGGGCGGCTGGTGAGGAGTTACAGGCTCACAGGGGTACAGGCAGACAGCGTCGCCAAGTCCCCGTGCCTTGGCAGCAAACCCACACTCCCTCTTCCAGGCAGCTGGTGGGTGCAGCCCCGGAGCATCCATCGCCGGGGACGCTAAGAGAGTGGACGCGACAGGTGCCTTCATGCTTTTGAGAAGTGAGTTGGAGGAACAAACGCAGAAACTGACACAAAGAAAGCAAATGCCCAAACCAGGAAATAAGCACCTGAAACTGGTATAGAAAGCTGTGGTCTTGAGGTCTTTGGGATTCTTTAAATCTGAGAATCATTTTCTTTTTCTTTTTTCTTTTTTTTCTTTATTATTTATTTATTTATTTATTTATTTATTTTTGCGGTACAGGGGATTGAATGCAGGGGCGTTCTACCTCCACGCTACGCCCCCAGCCCTATTTTTTTATGCTTTATTTTTGAAACTGGGTCTCACGAAGTTGCGGAGAGCCTCACTAGGTAGAGAGAGAGAGAGAAAGAGAAGAGAGAGAGAGAGAGAGAGAGAGAGAGGAGAGAGAGAGAGAGAGAGAGAGAGAGAGAAAGAGAGGAGAGAGAGATCGCGCATGCACGCTGAGGTTGGCCGCAAACCCGGATCCTCCGGTCTCCGCCTCCCAAAGTACTGGGATTACAAGCGTGCGCCACCACGCCCGGCTTCTTTTTTCCTTTTTTTTTTTTGTGGTACTGGGATTGAACCCAGGAACATTCTACCTCTGAGCTATACCCCCAGCCCTATTTTATTTTTATTTTTTGAAACAGGGTCTTGCTAAGTTGCTGAGGCAGGCCTCGAACCTGCAATCCTCCTGTTTCAGCCTTCCAAGTACTGACATTATAGGCATGCGCCACCGCACCTGGCTTGCCTGCCTGCCTGCCTGCCTGTCTGCCTTCCTTCCTTCCTTCCTTCCTTCCTTCCTCCCTCCCTCCCTCCCCCCCCCCTTTATCTATGTATGTTTTACTGGGGATTGAACCAAGGGGAGTTCTACCTCCAAGCTGCATCCCCAGCCCTGTTTTATTTTTTAAATTTTTTTGAAACAGGGTCTCACTAAATTGCAGAGGACCTCACTAAGTTGCTGAGGCTGGCTTCGAACTTGTAATTCTCCTGTCTCAGCCTCCCAAGAACTGGTATTATAGGTGTGTGCCACCGTACTCGGCTCCGAGAGTCATTCTTAATTAAATATCATTGTGACACTCCCAAATGGGAAGTAGCTTAGGGCAGAGGCTGGCAAAGATTTACAGTAATTACCTTTAAGCATTTTTATTCTGCTAAAACTTCCTCTCTAAATGTCAGCCCCCTCTCCTCCCCTTCTTCCCCCCTTCTCTGCCTCTGTATGTGTTCTCCATTATATCCTAGATTCCCCTCGATTCTCTGGAATAAGTTCTGGCTTCTGCCCATTCAGGAAGACAGAAGCTCAGTAGATGGCTGCTCTTACTCTGATGCTTTTTTTTCTTTTCTTTTCTTTTTTAGGAAAACAGTTCAAGCTGGACGTGGTGGCGCATGCATGTAATCCCAGTACTTGGGAGACTGAGACAGGAGGATCACAGGTTCGAGGCCAGCCTCAGCAATCTAGTGAGACCCTGTCTCAAAACAAAAAGTAAAAAGGGCTGGGGTATAGCCCAGAGGTAGAACACCCCTGGGTTCAATACCCACTACTGCGCGCGCACACACACACACACACACTTCAATATCCATCAATTATCTGCTAAGAGCAGCCGGGGGCTTGGGGATACAGCGCAGTGGCAGAGCACTTGCCTAGTATTCAAGAGGTTCTGGGTTTGATCCCTAGCATGCACACACACAAAAACAAAACAAAACAACAAAAAAACCCTTTGAGGATAGGTATAACCTTAGGGGACAGTAAAGGTATGAGACTGATTGACTGGCTGACGCAGGTACAGGCCCACATCTGGAGGAAGGGTTGTTAGACAGCTGGCCAGCGCAAAAGTGCCTGCGTTTCCTGAAGGCTTCCCACTTACTGGAAGAGGCCCCGTCTCGCTGACTGGAACGCCCCCAGATCTTGCTTGGCACAGACTGCCAGGGACCTTTAGATGACCCTCGGCTTTCCCACCTTAAGAGCTACCTGCCAGAATTTGACTTTCCCTCCTGGTGACACTATATAAACCCTCAGCCTGTAAGCGGACATGGGCTCTAGCCTTTTCAGGAGCCCCCCCCCCCCCCGCCTCAGGTTTTATCTCAATAAAGCCCATTCTGCTGTACAGCCGTCCCCCTCGCCTTCCCTTCCTTCCTCCGACCCTTTCAGCTTTCAAGGAAATGGACGCTGCCAGCAATCACCGTGGACTTACAAGCAGATCCAACCAGACCCTTCCTGAGCCAAACCTTCATACGAGACCATTGCCCGGGCCCACGCTTTGGCTTTCCCGAGCACCAGGGAAGCTGTGCCTGGGCTCCAGATTCATAGAACCTGTGTGATAATAAACATGGGTTGTTTTATGCTGCTAAGTTTGTGGTGACATTGTTATGCAGCAAAAGATAACTAATACGGACAGACCTGAGTGATATGCTCCATTTAATTTGCAGCAGGCATTCACATCACATTAGAGGTTCATTCTCATTTTATTGACCCATATCCTTGAATAGAGAGACACTGTAGTAGCTCAGAAGGTAAAAAACTATCTCCATAAATTACCACGAAGAGATAGTCTCCAATTTCTGTCATCAATGGGCTGCCAGGAATAGTTCCAATAAATTTCAGATCTTAATGATTTCTTTTTCCTTGAAGAATTTTAGTTACACAGAATGAAAAAAAGCTGGTGGAGAATCCCAGATGTATCACCTTTTTGTTAGTGCTGGAAATGGCTTTTGCTTGGCAAAGGGAAGCGAGCAGGGAATTGTGCTCTTGCAGGCGCAAACCTTTATTTTTAAAGGCTGCTTTTTTAGACCCTGCTAATGGGGAAGAGAGAGAAAACTAGCTGGGAAGGGCGATCATCTTCAAACCACACCACCTCTTAACGAGAAATTTCAATTCTAAAAATACACCGGCAAGCACACCAATCGAAAGAAGAATGCCTTAATGGCTATGGAAAATCTTTATACCCAGAGAAATTGGTCACATTAAGGCACTGTCTTGCTTTTATCTGCAGTGAACACAAAATAGTTGATACATCAATCCATTGTTCTCCTCTTTCAAGAGTTTTACCCTAAGTATCAGCAAACCGTGGGAGTTCATGAAATCAATTCATCACTCTTCCCTCATTTCCTGCTTAGAGTGTCCTGGAATCTACCACCTAATGTTTGCACATTTCCCTTTGTCAATTTCTAGAATTTATTTTGGTTTGTAGGTGGCTCGAGTTTTGAGGCCATGAAATAATAGATCCTTGGAGACCTCCACAGTAGAAGGGACTTTTTTTAAAATGTGCTTTTATTGGTGCATTATAGTCTCACATCATAATGCAAGTCATGTTGACAGTGACATGCATGCACACGGCACTTGGTGGCCCCCTCCCTATTTCCCCCCTTCCCAATACAGAGAATTGAGATTGACGTTGGTATATTCACGTATGTACACATAGTCGATGGTAGTATTTCCATTAATGAACCACACTCTCCCCCCTCCCCTTCCCCTAGACCATCTCCCTGGCTCCACTGAAGTTTCAACAGATGAATAGATTACAAAATTATGGGATATACACACAATGGAATTCTACTCAGCAATAAAGAAGAAAAAAATTATGTCATTTGCAAGAAAATGGAAGGACCTGGAGAACATTATGTTAAGTGAGATTAGCCAGTCACAGAAAGTGAAGGGTCATATGTTTTCTCTAATATGCATAAGCTAGGGAGTAATTGGGATACCAGAGGGACTCCACATAATGGAGGAGAAGGGGCATCTTAAAGGACTTTGAACCTCTTGCTTGTCTTTTGTAAGAGAACAGCTCTGGAGGAGGCAGCCCTGACTCAAAGCTGAGAGCCACCAAAGAGCTTCAAAGACTTCATGTTCTAAAGAGAGAAGAAAACAATTAGGTTTTCTCTTCTATTAAGATGGAACAAGAACTGGGGGTGTAGCTCAGAGGTAGACCACATGCTTAGCATGCTCAAGGCCCTGGGTTCGATCCGTAGCACCAAAAAGAAAAACAAAGAAGGAAGCAACTATTTTGCTATCCACAAGCTCATTCTATCCCCTGCCTCCCAGCCCAGGCTGTATGGGGAGTCCTTGGGACGAGGGCTGGAGCTGATCCTCTCCCCACTGTGAGGAACCTTTCTCAGGGGTGGAGGGCCCCTGCGGAAGGGAGAAGCGGAGGCATCTCTTTCCCAGGGCGGTCAGGGCAGCCACCTGCTTGCACTGCAGACTTGACGACTCTCTGAGCTTTTTCCCTTGACCAATCATATGCATTTATTCTTTCTGAAGAATTTTATTTTCAATGTCTTTAGTTTCCTGCCACGACTCTCCCAAACCCTAATGGTGTGTGTGTGTGTGTGTGTGTGTGTGTGTGTGTGTGTGTGGTACTGGGGATTAAACCCAGGAGCTTTCTACCTCTGAGCTACATTCCCATCCCTATACAAGACCTCACTAAGTTGCTGAGGCTGGTCTTGAACCTTGCGATCCTCCTATCTCAGCCTCCCAAGTACTGGGATTACAGGTGTGTGTTATGCCTGGCCTTTTTTATGGTGCTAGGGAATCAAACCCAGGACTTCACACATGCTAGGCAAGAGCTCTACCACCGAGCTCACCAGCCACACCTTTAAATACATGTGGACAAAGGTATTTACCATTTAACCACCAGTACAATGAAGATAGAATATTCTCATTATCCCCCAAAGGTCCCCCATGCCCCTTTAATTTTTTTTTTCATGGTACTGGGATTGAACCAGAGGCATTCTACCTCCGAGCTACACCCCCAGCTCTATTTTTTATACATTTATTGGTGCATTATAGTCTCACATCATAATGTAGTTCACAGTGATAGTGACCACATGCACACAGCCCTTGGTGAGCTTCCCCCGTTCCCTTCCCACTCTCCTCCCCATACGTGATACTGAGATTGGCATTGGTATTTTCACACATGTACACAATGGCAATGGAAGGGTTTCCTTCATTGATTCTCCCACCCACAGCCCTAGACCCGCCTCCCTGGCTCCACTGGGGCTTCTCCTCCATTACCTAAAGTCCCTCTTTTATCCCGATCACTCCCTGGCTTCTGTATATGAAAGAAAACATGCGACCCTTCACTTTCTGTGACTGGCTAATCTCACTTAACATAATGTTCTCCAGGTCCATCCATTTTCCTGAAAATGACATAATTTTGTTCTTCTTTATTGCTGCTACGTGTGTGTGTGTGTGTGTGTGTGTGTGTGTGTGTGTGAGAAACAGGTCTTGCTAAGTTGCTGAGGGCCTCACTAAATTTCTGAGGCTGGCCTCAACCCTGCAATCCTCCTGTCTCAGCCTCCCAAGTATAAGGATTACAGGCGCGCACCACCATGCTCGGATCCCTCATGCCCTTTTGTAATTAATCCTCCCCCTCATTCCCACCTCCAGCTGCTTTGACTTTTTCCTCCTTCTAGAATTTTATATAAATACAATCATATGAGTTGGGTGTGGTGGTGCACGCTTGTAATCCTAGTACTTAGGAGGCTGAGACAGGAGGATGGCAGGTTCGCGGCCAGCCTCAGCAACTTAGTGAGGCCCTGTTTCAAAATAAAAGAATAAAATAGGGCTGGGGGTGTAGATTGGAGGTCGGATGCCCCTGGTTCCAGTCCCAGTACCACACACACACAATCATCTGGTTTCTTCCACTCAGCATAATGCTCTTGAGATCCGTCCATGTTGCTTCTTGTATCAATCACTCTACTTTTTGTTGCTGAGTAGAATCCCACTGTAAGGATAGACCATAATTTATAATTATTCTGCTTTTAATTTTTATGTTAATCTGGAATGAAAAGGAATTTTTATAATGCTGATGATTCTTATTTAGGAACATGCCAGACCTCTCCAATTTCTTACTCGGGTCTTGTTTTTATGCTTATAGTCAAGTTTTATAGTTTTCTTTATGTGGCCCCTGCTCTTTTCTTGTTGGGGTTATTTATAGGAACTTTATAGTTTGTTGTTACTAAAATAGGATCATTTATCTTTAACATGAGCTCAGTATTTGCTGCTAGTATAATGGAAAGCTATCATTTTTTTTGGTACATTCATCTTTTATTGGGCTATCTCTTGGAACTCTGGTTGGTTTTAATTTTTTTAGTTGAATCTCTTGGTTTTTACTTTTAGTTTTATAGTCCCATCACCTGTAAATAATGATAATATTATCTTGTTTTCCAAGAGTGACATTCCTTTATCTTATATTTTTGTGATGTCTGAGGGAAAGGGAAGCATTGAAGGGAGATGGCTGGGGTGTACAGAGATGGAGAGCCAGAGAGAGGGGCAAAATGAAGAAGGCTCAACTCCTGCTGTTGGGTGGGGCTGGAGTGAACCAGCTGGACACCTTGGCCTTAGCTGGGGGTGTAAGTTGAAGGGAAGGGAGTTGGGAAAGTTCAAGCAGGAATCCATTTCCTGTTTCAGAAATCCCTCTAATTTCTAGCCTCTGCCCCAAACATCAGAGGATATTAATTTTATTTTATTTTACTTTTTTGTGGTACTAGGGGTTGAGCCGAGGGGCATTCTGCCTCCAAGTTACACCCCCAGCCTTTTGTTTTGTTTTGAAATAGTCTTGCTAGGTTGCTGGAAATCTCGGTAAGTTGCTGAGAGTGGTCTCGAACCTGTCATCCTCCTGTCTCAGCCTTCTAAGTACTGGGATTACAGGTGTGCTACACCATGCCCAGCTCAGAGACTTAAGGGAGGGAGGAGGGCCAGCATGAAAGAGCAGCTGTCCCTCCCCACTCCAAAGCTAGGGCTGGGCTGGGTAGGGTGGGATCTATCAGATAGGCTGCAAGATGCCTGAGAACTATGGGGTTTGCCAGGGATGTCTTTTAAGGGTGGGAAAGGGAGATTCAGAGCCAGAGGTAGAACGCCCCTGGGTTCAATTCCCCTTCCCCCCCCAAAAAAAAGGAGATTCAGTAGGTAGTGGTTGGAAGAAAATAAAATGGTTTCTTGGAGATAATGTTCCACAAACTAGTTGCATTTAAAATGTCAGTTGTAGCCGGGCATGGTGGCGTACGCTTGTAATCCCAGTACTTTGGGAGGCGGAGACCGGAGGATCAGGGTTTGTGGCCAGCCTCAGCTCTCTCTCTCTCTCTCTCTCTCTTTCTCTCTCTCTCTCTCTCTCTCTCTCTCTCTTTCTACTTCGTGAGGCCCTCCGCAACTTTGTGAGACCTGGTTTCAAAATAAAAGTACAAAAAATAGGGCCGGGGGCGTAGCGCGGAGGTAGAACGCCCCTGCGTTCAACCCCTGGTACGGCAAAAATAAATAAATAAATAAAATAAAATAAAATAAAATGCCAGTTGTGTTTCTATTATTTCTATTTTAGGAAGAGTGCAATGAAGAGGAGCCTGGAGAAGATGTTACCATTTGGGGGGAAAGCCCATCTATATAATATTTGTAAAAAAATCCCTTTATGAGCTGGGCATGGTGGTGAATGCCTATAATCCCAGTCCTTGGGAGGCTGAAACAAGAGGATCACAGGTTTGAGGGCAGCCTCAGCAACTGAGCAAGAACTTGTTTCCAAATAAAAAATAAAATAGGGCTGGGGGTGTAGCTCAGAGGTAGAATGCCCCAGGGTTCAATCCCCAGCACCACAAAAAAATCCCTTTATGAACTAGATTTGGACCTTGCCTTTCATGGCACCACCAGATGGATCAATAGATAAATAAAATCTATCAAGGACTCTCAGAATGGGCCCAAGAGAAAAATGGGGCTGCCCCTGCAGTTACTGTATTGGGCCACTAGATAGCGCCTCTGCTTCGGTGAGGCAAAATGCAAACCAGGCCATAGTGCCTGAGGTGGTTTCAATAGGAAGCCGCCAAGGGAAGTAATTTTAAAGGTGGGAGCATGGCTGCTGTTGGGAGAGAAGTATAGGTTGTGTGGAATGATTATGATTTGGATAAATACCTGCATTTCATATGAAAAATTTTATTGCTAAACAAGGAAATTAAAAATAAGTAGACAAGGTAAAAAATAAGAAAAAGAAGCAACAAAAAGTAAATTAAATAAATGAATAAATAGAGACAATGTGAAATCATTTCATGTCCATTAGGATGGCTATTGTATATTAAAAAATACGGAAAACAACATGCATTGGTGAGGAAGTGGGGAAATTGGAGCCCTGAGTCATTGTTGGTGGGAATTTAAAGTGGTTCAGCCACTGCGGAAAACAGGTTGGTGGATCTTTGAGAAGTTAAACATAGAATTATGATAGCATCTAGCAATTCCGCTCCTAGGTATTTGCCCAAAAGGATTGAAAGCAGGGATTCAAACAGACACTGTTCACCAATGTTCATCCAAAAGGTGGAAACAACCCAATTGTCAATCGACAGATGAACGGAGAAACAAAATGTGGTATATCCATACAGTGGCATATTTTCAGTCATAAAATGGAATGAAGTTCTGATACATGTTATGGCATGGATGAACCTTGGAAATATGCTAAATGAAATAAGCCAGACGCAAAAGGGTAAATACTGTATGACCCCACTTACATGATGTACCTAAAACAGACAAATTAATAGAGACAGAAAGAATAAAGGCTAAGAGCCGGGCTTGGTGGCTCACGCTTGTAATTCCAGTTCTTGGGAAGCTGAGACAGGAGGATCACAGGTTCGAGGACAGCCTCAACAAACAGTGAGACTTTCATCAACCTAGTGAGACCCTGTTCCAAAATAAAAATAAAATAAGGTTGGGGAGTAGCTCGGAGGTAGAATGCCCCTGGGTTCAATCTCTGGTACCACCAAGAAAAAAAAAAAAGAAAGAAATATAAATGGCTTTTAAAGATATAAAAAGATGCTCAATTTAAACTATACTGATATAGCATTCAATTTTTTAAAATTTATTTATTTGCTGGGTGTGGTGGTGTACACTTGTAATCCCAGGATTTGGGAGGCTGAGACAGGAGGATCGCAGGTTTAAGGACAGCCTCAGCAAATAGTGAGACTCATCAATCCAGAGAAACCCTGTTTCAAAATAAAAATAAAATAGGGCTGGGGGTGTAGCTCCGAGTTAGAATACCCCTGGGTTCAATCCCCAATACCACAAAAACAAAAAAAAAAATTCATTTATTTATTTTTGCAGTACTGGGGATTGAACCCAGGGGCACTGTACCACTGAGCTACTCCCCCCAGCCCTTTTCATTTTGAGGCAGGGTCTCACTAAGTTGCCCAGGCTGGCCTTGAACTTGTGATCTTTCTGCCTCAGCTACCTGAGTAGCTAGAATTACAGGTGTATGCCACCATGACCGGCATACAGTATTTTTTAAAAAAATCTATCAGATTGGCAAAGACAATACATTTCAATAACACACTGTGTTGGAGAAGCTGAATAAAAGTTGCCATCATACACTTCAGTATGACCGTAAAGTAGCACAGTCACTCTGAAGGGCAACTGCATGATGTCTACGATGTCTACCAAACTATACTAAGCAGACCCTTGGAAGAGAGTGAGAGAGAGGAGAGAGAGAGTTACAGGGGAATGAACCCAGGGGCATTCTAACATTCTACCTCTGAGCTATACCCCCAGCTCTATTTTATTTTTAATTTGGAAACAGAGTCTCACTAAGTTGCTGAGGCTGGCCTCGAACCTGCAATCCTCCTGTCTCAGCCTCCCATGTACTAGGATTACAAGTGTGAATCACCATATCTGGCAGAATGAAAACATTTTTTTATTTTTATTATTATTATTTTTTTGCGGTACCGGGGATTAATCCCAGGGGCGTTCTACCTCCGAGCTACACCCCTGGCCCTATTTTTTTTATACTTTATTTTGAAACTGGGTCTCACGAAGTTGCGGAGGGCCTCACTAAGTAGCTGAGGCTGGCTGCGAACCTGGAGACCGCAGGTCTCCGCCTCCCAAGTACTGGGATTACAAGCGTGCATCACCACGCCTGGATAAAATGAAAACATTTTTAAAAATAAACATTAGGGCCCAGCATGGTGGCGCACGCTTGTAATCCCAGTACTTTGGGAGGCGGAGACCGGAGGATCCGGGTTCGCGGCCAGCCTCAGCTCTCTCTCTCTCTCTCTCTCTCTCTTTCTACCTGTCTCTCTCTCTCTACTTAGTGAGGCCCTCCGCAACTTCGTGAGACCCGATTTCAAAATAAAGTATAAAAAATAGGGCCAGGGGTGTAGCGTGGAGATAGAACGCCTCTGGGTTCAATCCCCAGTACCGCAAAAATAAATAAATAAATAAGCATTAAACATCTAAAGCAATGTTCTTTTTAATGGATAAGAATTTAGTCACTTAAGAGGAGTGTCTGTGGCCTCCTCTCCTGCTTTTTTTTTGGTACTGGGGATTGAACTCAGGGGCATTCTACATCTAAGCTATACCCCTATATATTCTTTTATTTTGAAACAGAGCCTCACTAAGTTGCTGAGGCTGGCTGTGAACCTGAGTTCCTCCTGTTTCAGCCTCCCAAGTCCTGGGATTACAAGCGTGCGCCACCACGCCTGGCTTCTCCCCTGCTGTTAGTGCCTGTTATTAACTCTTCAACTCCGTTGTGGCAAGCCCAATAGCAGCCCCGCAAAAGCAGCCCGTATAACCTGTGAATAGGTTACCTTACATAGCAAAAGGAACTTTGGAGATGTGATTAAATTAGGGATCTTGCAATGAGGTGTTATCCCTTCTTATCCAAGTGAGCCCAGCGATGGTACAAGGGTCCCTATAAGAGGGAGGCAGGGCCGGGCGTGGTGGTGCACGCTTATAATCCCAGTCCTTGCGAGGCGGAGACCAGAGGATCCGGGTTCGCGGCCAGCCTCAGCTAATTAGTGAGGCCCTCTGCAACTTCGTGAGACCAGGTTTCAAAATAAAGTATAAAAAATAGGGCCGGGGGGGTGTAGCTTGGAGGTAAAACGCCCCTGGGTTCAATCCCCGGTACCGCAAAAAAAAGAGGGCGGCAGGGCCAGGTGAGGTGGCGCACTCCCATATTCCCAGTACTCGGGAGGCTGAGACAGGAGGATAAGCAACTTAGACCCTTGGCAACTTAGCAAGACCCTGTTTCTTTTTATTTTATTTTATTTTATTTTATTTTATTTTATTTTATTTTATTTTATTTTATTTTTATGGTACTGGGGATTGAACTCTGAGCTACACCCCCAGCCCTATTTTTTATTTTGAAACAGGGTCTAAGTTGTGTAGGGCCTTACTAGGTTGCTGAGGCTGGCCATGAACCTGTGATCCTCCTGTCTCAGCTTCCCATGTACTGGGATTACAAGCATGTGCTACCATACCCGGCAAACCTGTTTCAAAAATGAATGAATGAATGAATGAATGAATAAATAAATAAGTGTTGGGGGTTTAGGTCAGAGGTAGAATGCCTCTGGGTTCAATCCCCAGTTACACACACACACACACACACACACACACACACACACACTCAAAGAAAAAAGAAAAAGAAAAAATGTAAAAAAGGAGGCAGGAAGGTCAGAGAGAGAGAGAGAAGGACAAATGGGTGGGGGAAAGAGAGAGATAGTGAGAATGGAAGATTCTACATTTGCTACCTTGCGAGCTTTGAAGACAGAGACAGGACGCATGAATCAAGGAATACAGTTGACTCCTAGGAGTTGAAAAAGGCAAGGAAAGGGATTCTTTCTGAGAATTTCCAGAATGAGCCAGTGCTGCCAACCAACACCTTGCTCTTAGTACAGGGCTATTGTGTTAGTCTTTGGACATTCAAAACTTATGAGAAAATACATCTGTGTTGTGTTAAGCCACTGACTTGCTGATCATTTGTTATAGCAGTCACGAGAAGCTAATACACTGGCCTCCTTGTTGTTCCTTGAACACATCAGGCTCCTTCCATGTCCATAGCCTTTGTCGTTGGTGATCGTGCTGCCTGAGGGCTTTCCCTCACATATGGGGTCTTTAGTCAAATACCACCCTTTCCCATCCGAGTAATAACCAGTTCCAAGTATGATGCATAATTTCAGTTCACCCATAGAATTATTAAAACATCACCCTCTCAGTAAAGCTGTCCCTGACCACTTTACGATTGTAACTCTTCTCCTTCACTCTGTGAGCCCTTCTCTGTGTTCATTTTCCCCCATAGCATATTTTACTTATTATCTTGCTAATTGTGCATCTCTACTCATTAGAACGTGAGCTCCACAAGGTGAGGGATCTATAATAATAATTATTATAATAGCAATAATTATTATTATTGCAGTGCTGGAGACTGAACCCAGGACCTCACACATACTAGGTGACTGCTCTACCACTGAGCTCCACCCCAAGGCTGGTCAGGGATAGCTGTATCGTTTGTCTCCTGCTGTTTCCCCAACACCTAAAATAGTGTCAGCAAATAGTCGGCACTCAATAAGTGTTTGTTGAATGAATGAGTGAGTGGTGAATGAATGAATGAATGAATGGCATCTGTTGAGTCTTCCTATTCCTCCAACTCAAGAACTAATCAAATTATTATTATTATTATTATTATCATCATCATTATTATTATTATTTGAGGATTGGACCCAGGGGCATTCTACCTACAAGCTACACTCCCAGACCTTTTTATTTATTTATTTATTTATTTATTTATTTATTTATTTATTTATTTGAAACAGGGTCTTAGCCGGACATGGTGGCCCACACCTGTAATCCTAGTACTTGGGAGGCTGAGACAGGAGAATCGCAGGTTTGAGGACAGCCTCCGCAACTAGTGAGACTCTCATCAGCTTAATGAGACCTTGTTTCAAAATAAAAATAAAAGCCAGGTGTGGTGGTGCATGCTTGTATTCCCAGTACTTGGGAGGCTGAGACAAGAGGATTGCAGGTTCGAAACCAGCCTCAGCTACTTCGTGAGGCCCTCTGCAACTTAGTAAGACCCTGTTTCAAAATAAAAAATAAAATAGGGCTGGGGTTGTAGCTCGGAGGTAGAATGCCCCTGTGTTCAATACCCAGTTCCATACACACAAACCGTAAGTAAATAAAAATAAAATAGGGCCAGGTGTGGTGGTGCACGCTTGTAATCCCAATACTTTGGGAGGCGGAGACCGGAGGATCCGGGTTCGCCACCAGCCTCAGCACTCTCTCTCCCTGTCTCTCTGTCTCTCTGTCTCTCTGTCTCTCTGTCTCTCTCTCCTTAGTGAGGCCCTCCACAACTTTGTGAGACCCGGTTTCAAAAATAAAGTATAAAAAATAGGGCCGGGGGCATAGCACGGAGGTAGAACGCCCTTGCTTTCAATCCCCGGTACCACAAAAAGAAAACTAAATAAATAAATAAAATAAAATAAAATAAAATAAAATAGGACTGGTGGTGTAGCTCAGAGGCAGAATGCCCCTGGGTTCAATACCCAGGACCACAAGAAAGAGAAAGAAAGAAAGAGAGAGAGAGAGAAAGAGAGAGAGAGAGAGAAAGAAGAAAGAGAGGAAAGAAAGAAAGAAAGAAGAAAGAAAGAAAGAAAGAAAGAAAGAAAGAAAGATGGAAGAAAGGAAGAAAGAAAAAGCGAGCCAAACAAATAGGATCTTGCTAAATTGCAGAGGCTAACCTCAAACTTACGATCCTCCTGTCTCAGCCTCCCAAGCAAGTACTGGGATCACAGGTGTGCGCCGCCATGCCTGGCACTCAAATTATTTTAATCCCTATATATTCTGCGTATCTCTTAAATGGCTTCTATTGATGCCTTCCATTGTTCAGAGAATACAAATTTGTTGAGGACTTACCAAAAGTCAGGCATTTGCAAGATATTGAGGATTATTGCCTGGAGCAAGATCCACATGATCCCTGCTCTCATGCAGCCAGAGTGGGCAGAGGAGAGGGGTTTGAGAAAATAAAGAGGTTGATAAGAAGGGTAGAGAATCTATTTTATCTGGGAAAACCCTAAGATAAACATGAATGAAAGATGGGGTCATATTTAATCATAGTCCCAGGATAAAGTATTTGTCTTCTTGGAGCTCAGCCAACACACAAGACATAGTTTATAATAAGTATATGCTTTTCATTAATTTTGAGAGATCGACATTCATCTAGTATCTAGTAAGGTTTTCCAGTCCAATGTCAGTAGTAATTATGTTAAATATCCAGAGAGAGGACTTGGACCACTGTAGAGATTTGATGATATTTTTTCCTTAGCTGTCCTTGGAGAATAGCTGATGTGGATCAGGTGTCTGAGTTTCTTATATTATAAATGCCTTGGGAATTAGAAAACATTCCTGAAGTCTGCGGGTTGATGGCTTAGAAGAATGCTTTATAGCTGATAACATTTCTAAAGAAATACAATTAACCGACAGGCCTAAGCATTGCAGAAAAATTGTCTGGAATCAAATAGCCGAAAGGCTGATTGCTGTTTAATTACATTTTAAAAATTTAGCTTTCCTTTTCAAAAGCGTTGTCTAAGGTCAAAGAAGGAAAAAAATCATAACTAGAAAATCATTCACTCAAATTCAGAAAAAAAAAAACATTTGGTATGTTATGGAATCAGAATGAAGTTTCTGACAATCAGTTAAGATTTTCACCACATTTAAAATTGGACCAAATGTATTTTGGTTAGTTTGTAAATGCTACTGGTTTAAATAAAGCACATTTAAGATGGCTTGGTGGCACATGCCTGTAATCACAGTATTTGGGAGGCTGAGACAGGAGGAATGCAGGTTCAAGGACAGCCTCAGCAACTTAGTGAGATTCTCAGCAAGACACTGTGTAAAACAAAAAATAAAAAGGGCTTGGGCGTAGCTTGGAGGTAGAATGCTCCTAGGCTCAATCCCCATGTTATAGTTAGATATAGAATGGCCCCTTGATGAGCTCATAAATTGGTGTTTGGAGTTGATGTAATTGAGTCATGGCGGTTGTAAACCCAGCAGTGGATAAATCCATTCTAATGGATTTATCTGGGTGGTGGCCTAGTCCGGTAGGGTGTGGCTGGAGAGGTGAGTCTCTGGGGGTGTGGCCTTGGGATTATATCCGGTTCCTCCTCGCCCTGATCTCTCTCTTGGTTCTGGCCTCCATGATGTGAGGAGCACAGCCCATGTGCTCTAACTCGCTCTGCTTCCCACCACCGCCATGCCTTGAGATCCACCGTCCCTGTCCTCAATGGACTCAACCCCAGTATCTCCAAGGAAAGCCATGAGCTAAGGAATCTTCCTTCCTCTAAGTGGTCAAGTCTTTTAGATTATAGCTGTGAAAATGCTGATGAGTACATCCCAAAGTAAATAAATAAAGTATATATATATATATATATATATATATATATATTAATAATATTCATTGGGAATTTTCACATCATTTGGTTGCAACAGGTAGTTTTCAAGCCAGGGTGTTTTTGTCCCTCAGGAGACATTTGGCAGTGTCCAGAGACTATCTTTGGTTGTCACTAGGTATACACTAGTGGGTGGTGACCAGGAAAATTGAAATATACAGGACAGGGCTCTCACAACAAATAATTATCTGTCCCTAAATGTTGATAGTGCCGAGGATGAGAAACCTTGAGCTACCATGATGTTTTATAGTTACATACTGGCTTTGGGATTTTTCTTTTACATTTAAGAAATTGAGATATAATTCATGTTCATAAAGTTCAGTCTCTAAAAGTGTACAATTCAGTGGTATTAAACTATACTTACATAGTTTTGTAACCATCACCACTACCTAACCCCAAACATTTTCATTATCCCCCAAAAAAGTCCGTGTATACCTACTAAAATGGAAAAAATCTAGAACACTGATAACACTGAATGCTGGAGAGGAGGGTCAGGAACTCTCATTCATTGCTGGTGGGAATATTATTCAGAGCTAAAGAGGAATGAGCTGTTAAGCTATAGAAAGACGTAGAGAAGCCAGGAGTGGTGCCACACATTTGTAATCCCAGTACTTGGGAGACTGAAACAGGAGGATTGCAGGTTTGCAGCCAGTTTCAGCAACTTAGCGAGACCCTGTTTCAAAATAAAAAATAAAATAGGGCTGCGGGGGTGTATCTCAGAGGTGGAATGCCTTGGGCTTAATTCCCAGTAAAACACACACACACACACACACACACACACACACACACACACACACACGATGTGGAGGGACTTTAGATGAATATTACTAAGTGAAAGAAGTCAATCTGAAAGGGCTGCCTCCTCTACGATCCCAACTGTATGACATTTTGGAAAAGGCAAAGCTATGGGGACAGTAAAAAAAAATCAGTTGTTGTGAAGAGGTTAGGAGGGAAAGATGAATAGGTGCTTCTCATACAGATATGCCTGGAGCAGTGGTTCACAGCATTCTTTGCTTTCCAAATTAAAAAAACAATAGCTCTACCCATGTATCACCTCTACCACTATTTAACATTTTTTTTTGCAGTACCGGGGATTGAACCCAGGGTCATTCTACCTCCGTGCTACACCCCCGGCCCTATTTTTTATACTTTATTTTGAAACCGGGTCTCACGAAGTTGTGGAGGGCCTCACTAGGTAGGTAGAGAGAGAGAGAGAGAGACAGGGGGAGAGAGAGAGAGAGCGAGAGCGAGAGAGAGAGAGAGAGAGAGAGAGAGACAGGGTGGGAGAGAGAAAGAGAGAGAGCTGAGGCTGGCCGCGAACCCGGATCCTCCGGTCTCCGCCTCCCAAAGTACTGGATTACAAGCGTGCGCCACCACGCCTGGCTTCTATTTAACATTTTTTTTTTTTGCAGTACCGGGGATTGAACGCAGGGGCGTTCTCTACCTCTGCGCTACACCCCCGGCCCTATTTTTTATACTTTATTTTGAAACTGGGTCTCACGAAATTGCGGAGGGCCTCACTAAGTAGAGAGAGAGAGAGAGAGAGAGAGAGAGAGAGAGAGAGACAGGGAGAGAGAGAGCGAGAGAGCTGAGGCTGGCCATGAACCCGGATCCTCCAGTTTCCGCCTCCCGAAGTACTGGGATTACAAGCGTGCGCCACCACGCCCGGCTTAACATTTTTTTTTTTTACTGACTCCATTTTTTCTTCTTAAATATTGCCTTTAGTCTCACCCAAGTGATATCACTCATGCCTGGTTTGATGGCTTGGCTATAGTTTTTCTTAACACTCAGAAAAATATGTAATTTATTTTTATTTTAATAATAATAATACTGGGGATTTAACCCCAAGGCATTCTACATCCAAGCTACATCCCCAGCAGCCCCCCCACTCCTTTTTGAAACAGGGTCTCACTAAGTTGCTGAGGGTCTTGCTTAGTTGCTGAGACTTGCTTTGAACCTGTGATTCTCTTGTCTCAGCCTCCCAACTACTAGGATTACAGGTATGTGCCACCAAACCTGGCTAAAATATGTAATTTAAGCCAGCTGTGGTGGCGCATGCTTGTAATCCCAGTACTTGGGAGGCTGAGACAGGAGGATCGCAGGTTTGTAGCCAGCCTCAACAACTTAGTGAGATCCTGTTTCAAAATAAGAAGTAAAATAGTGCTGGAGTGTAGCTCAGAGGTAGAATACCCCTGGGTTCAACCCCCAGCACCAAAAAAAAAAAAAAGTGTAGTTTAGAAAATAAATGGCATTTGTATGCTACCTGAAAGGATTTCTCATCCCAGTGCTGGGGACATATCTTCAGGAAACATAAAACATGGGGTATGGTTTGCACTTAGAAGACAATCAGCTTGTTGTATTTTCATCATTTAGAGGTTTCCTATGGCTAAAATAGCGTGAGGAACTCTTCATTGCTGTCTTGGTCCATTTCCTGTTGCTATAACGAACTGAGACTGGGTAATTTATAAAGAACAGAGGTTTATTTGATTGCCAGCTCTGGAGGCTGGGAAGTCCAAGGGCACGGGGCTAGTGTCTGCTCAGGCTCTGCGAGGGCCTTCTTGCTGCATCATAACATCACAGAGAGTGTCACACAGCAAGATAGCGCAAGGGTGCTAGCTTGGGCCTCTCTTTCTCTTATAAATGACATCATGGGCGGGGGTCTCAACCTCATGACTTCATCTAGTACTAATTACCTCTGTGTTAGTCAGCTTCCCGTTACTATGACAAAGTACCTGAGAATAACTTAAAGGAGGAAAGGTTTCTTTTGGCTCAGCATTTCAGAGGTTTCAGTCCATGGTTGGCTGGCTCCATTGACTTTAGGCTTTCAGGGAGGCAGAACATCATGGCAGAAGGGCATGGTGGAGAGCTGCTCAGCTCACGGCAACCAGGAAGCAGAGAGAGGGAGTGAGGAAGGGACCAGGGACAAGATGTACCCTTCCAGCAGGCATGGTGGTGCAGGCTTGTAATTCCAGTACTTGGGAGGCTGAGACAGGAGGATCACAGGTTCAAGACCAGCCTCAGCAACTTAGTGAGGCCCTCTGCAACTTAGTGAGACCCTGGTTCAAAATAAAAAATAAAATAGGGCTGGGGGTGTACCAGAGAGGTAGAATGCCCCTGGGTTTAATCCCTAGTACCATAATACATACATGCATACATACATACATACATACCCTTCCAGGCCACACCCCCAGAGACCTACTTCCTCCAACCAGGCTCCACCTCCTACAGTTTCCACCACCTCCCAATAGTCCATTCAATTATGAACCTATAAGTGGGTTAAATCATTGATGAAATCAGAGCCCTCATAACCAATCACTTCCCCAAATCCTCACCTCTGAACATTTGTGCATTGGGGACCAAACATCAACACATGAGCCTTTGGGGACATGCCAGATTCAAAGTAGAATGCCTCACAAAGGCCCCGCCCCAAATACCATCAATGTGAACTTGGAGATCAAGTTTCCAACACAAGAAAATGGGGGCATTCATTCAAACTATAGCACTTAGTGAGGGGGACAGAATAGCTTTGTCTCTTTATATCTAGAATGGAATTAGTGTCTCAATCCTTCTTGTTCTACTGAGTCTTGCAGTTATGCCTCATATCTCTTTAAGGTGCTTTGGTGTATCTCTGCTTGTGCTATCTCCCAGTTGAATGCTTGGTGGGGGTTCCCCCCCCACCCCGATACTGGAATTTGAACCCAGGGGCATTCTACCCCTGAGCTACACCCCCAGCCCTTTTTATTTTTTATTGTGAAACAGGGTCTCCCTAAGTTGCTGAGGCTGTCCACGAACCTTCAATCCTCCCTACTTGGCCTCCCAAGTACTGGGATTACAGGCGTGCGCCACCACGCCCAACCTTGCTCTCATTTTAATTAGCACAGCCCTCTCCATCCCCCCGCTGCCACAGGAACTTCTTACAGTTTCCCACAATTGTTTGCTTAAAGCTCCATTTCCCCACCCTCTTGACTTTTCAAGAACAGGCAAGAAGGGCATCTCTTTCATTTTGGTACCCCTGGTGCTTGGCATATTATATGATTATTGAATAAATGACTGAGTGAATCAATGTAAGAACATCATAATGTCCTTCAGTAGGACTCAGTGATGATGGTGTTCTTCCAAAATCTCCATCACAATGATCGTGGATTCAGGTTTAGCAAATGGTCATTGATTCTCCTTCTTCCTCTTCTTTTTGGTACTGGGGATTGAACCCAGAGGCATTCTACCTCCGAACTCCACCCCCCCCTGCCCTTTTTATTTTTTGTTTGGAAACAGGGTCTCACTAGCTTTCTAAGAGTCTTGCTAAGTTGCTGAGGCTGGCCTTGAACCTGCGATCCTCCTGTCTCAGTCTCACAAATACTGGGATTACAGGTGTGCACCACCATGCCTAGCTTCGTTGATTCATCTTGTCCCAGAACAAAGTTTTGGGTTTCTTGTTGGTCCAATTTTAAGGACAGTTTATTTTATTTGGCAGCATCCTGTTCCTTTACTTTAGCATCAACACAATTACTATTGGTCCTTTCTTTTTTCTCTTTCCCCATAAAATTTCTGTGCCATTTTACTCCTGAAAGAAAATTGATGATTTTTGCTTTATGTTTCTTTATTCATTTTTTATGTTCATTTATTGGTGCATTGTAATTATACATTTTGATATATGTCAGGGTATCAACATCATACATGCACACATTGCACATTTAGCCCTCCCTCCAATCCCACCCTATTACCTCCCCCTTCCCTCCCTTTCATGCTCCGGATAGTGATTGAGTCTTATAAGTTTGTGTATATACCTCATGTGCTATAGTGTGTTTCCCTCCACCCCCTCCCAACTCCCTCAGTTAGGTCACCTTCTTTGTCCATCTAAAGATTTCTTCTTCTTCCCTTCTAAGTCCCTTCTAAGTCCCATTCTATCTAGCTCCCACAGATTAGGGGGGACATCCAACTTTTTACTCTTAGTGACTTACTAATATTACTTAGCATAATGTTCTCTAGTTCTCTCCATTTCCCTGCAAACGATGTGATTTTGTTCTTCTTTGTGGCTGCGTAAAATTCCATTGTGTACATATCCCATAGTTTTGTGATCCATTCATCTGTTGATGGACACCTTGGCTGGTTCCAAAGTTTGGCAATTGTGAATTGTGCAGCTATAAACATAGATACACATGCATTAGTCTGGTAGTTGGGTTTTAGTTCTTTGGGGTAGATGCCTAGAA
>PVJS01018739.1:0-34523 GCA_004027185.1 Glis glis | reverse complement strand
CCCGGCCCTATTTTTTATACTTTATTTTGAAACCGGGTCTCACGAAGTTGCGGAGGGCCTCACTAAGGAGAGAGAGAGAGAGAGAGAGAGACAAGGAGAGAGAGAGAGCGAGAGAGCTGAGGCTGGCCGCGAACCCGGATCCTCCGGTCTCCACCTCCCAAAGTACTGGGATTACAAGCGTGCGCCACCACGCCCGGCTACTAGCCCTTGTTAATTTTAAGACAGGGTCTTGGTAAGTTACTCAGGCAGGCTTTAAACTCACAATCCTCCTGCTTCGGGCTTCCAAGTTGCTGGGATTACAGGTGTGCACTATTGCACCCAGCTCCCTAGTAATAATTTTTAAAGTGGAATCTGAAAAAAATAGGGGGACAAATTCTCAGACCTCACCTTAGACCTGCAGAATGCAAATCTCCGGGGCTGGCCCCCAGCTGTCTACCTTGTAACAAGCCCTCGGGCAGTTGCTGAGGCTCCTGTACAAGGACTCTCTGCCCAAGAACTGAGAGCAGCAGCCTGTCTCACTGCCTTGGTTTCTACAGGGACCTACCTTCCTTCTTACAGTTTTTTGTTTGTTTGTTTTTTGTTTTGTTTTGGTACTGGTGATTGAACCCAGTGGTATTCTAAATGCAAGCTACAACCCAAAACGATTATTTTCTATTTTTTGTTTTGAAACAGAGTCTTGCTAAGTTGTTGATTGTCTTGCTAAATTGCTAAGGCTGGCCTTGAACCTGTGATCCTCCTGGCTCAGCCTCCCAAGTGCTGGGATTATAGGTGTGGGTCACCACACCTGGATCCTTCTTGCATATTAATTAAAATATCTCAGCTTATAATAGGAAAGAAACCACCTTTTCTACCTTTTATCGTCACCTCTAACTTCTAATATATCATGTGCACACATGCACACACACAAACACACAACTTCTAAATCATCCTGTCTGAATTTCTTAGAATGAATTCTTTTTTCTCGCCCTAACGTGATGTGCTCCATGTCTTTCTTCTCTTTTTATTTCACATATTATCAGTTTAAAAAAAATGTAAGCAGAGACTTCTCAAATATGTATATTTATATAAAGAATGTACACATATAGCTGTAGTAATATACCTTATATATAAAATAAAAACTAAGAATAGGAAAAAATTAGAAATTAAGTAGAAATGATGAAATAAAAAGTGAGGTATTTTCTTTACGCACTCCAATGACTCATTTCATGCAAATCACTTGGAGACCTCAGCTTTGAGGAAATCAAGCGATTGTAAGGGCTGTGGCTCCAGCACATGTTTCTAGATCTACCACATGGGCAGCCCCAGAGACAGGGGCCACCTGACTAGGAGTCCAAGTTAGATTTTTACAGTGGTATCACAGTAAATATTTAAGAAGCGGTTCACTGAGAAAAATCCCCAGTTTGAAGCATTTGTCAATGCCAGTGTTGTAAATACTCCCAATGTGGCTCATTTCAAGCTACCAATAGGATGTTGCTGAACACTGAATCAGGAAAATGATGAACGGATCTGTGACTCATGGGCCCGGACAGCCAGCTCCCACCCTTAATTCTTGTGCCCAAAGCTTCTTGATTAAGGTCTACTTTTCACTTAATTCCCTTTCTTCTAGGGAACTGCTTTTTCTAATTAAGCATTTTCTAATTAACTTGCTTCTTTTTAATTTTTCAAAGCCCCCGCTATGGCTGGGATGGATCCTTAGTCTTTGGGGGGCAGGGTAGGTATGATAGAGGAGCCCACCAGGTCTGGGAGCCAGGTGGTCATCTGGGATTTGTCCACCTGGAGGTAAAGGTAGAAGGGGGAATAACAAACAATGGCAGCCACACCTTGGAAATCCTGTGGCATGTCATGACAAGGGCTTATGCAAATTCACATTCAGGCAGCCCATTTAAAGGGGAACTGGGGTTCAGGCTTCCCCAAAGGCCACGCCCTTCAACTCCAACAGCACCTGCCTACCAGCCTTCCTGTTTCCCCACATGCAAATCCAAACCTCACAGTAGTGAGTACATAGGAGCTCTTGAACTTTTAGAGCCATATGAAAGGTTTTGTTTTTGTTTTGCAGTACCGGGGATTGAACCCAGGGGTGTTCTACCTCCGCGCTACACCCCTGGCCCTATTTTTTATACTTTATTTTGAAACCGGGTCTCACGAAGCTGTGGAGGGCCTCACTAAGGAGAGAGAGAGAGAGAGAGAGAGAGAGAGAGAGCTGAGGCTGGCCGCGAACCTGGATCAGTACTGGGATTACAAGCGTGAGCCACCACACCCGGCTGAAAGTTTTTTAAAAAAAAAAGTTAATATATTTACTAACATGGAATGGGCATGTGTCAGGTCCCAGGCACTGTTCCAAGTGATCTATGAGATAGATACTATTAATATTCCCATTGGGTAGGTGAGGAAACTAATTTGGAGAGGTTGGACAACTTGCTCAAGGTCTCACAGCTAGTAAGAAGTAAAATTTGGATTTGAAGCCGGGCGTGGTGGCGCATGCTTGTAATCCCAGTACTTTGGGAGGCAGAGACCGGAGGATCCGGGTTCGCGGCCAGCCTCAGCTCTCTCTCTCTCTCTCTCCCTGTCTCTCTCTCTCTCTCTCTCTCACTACCTAGTGAGGCCCTCCGCAACTTCGTGAGATCCGGTTTCAAAATAAAGTATAAAAAAATAGGGCCGGGGGTGTAGCGCGGAGGTGGAACGCCCCTGGGTTCAATCCCCGGTACCGCAAAAAAAAAAAAAAAATTTTGTATTTGAACCCACCTAGGCTGACCCC
The DNA here is from genome assembly GCA_004027185.1 of Glis glis. Classification (NCBI taxonomy): domain Eukaryota; kingdom Metazoa; phylum Chordata; class Mammalia; order Rodentia; family Gliridae; genus Glis; species Glis glis. The sequence goes on along the minus strand of PVJS01018739.1, from coordinate 31,768 downwards.
AGAACCCATGTTCACAAGATCTCGATTTCTATTACCTCCCTCTTTATCCAATGTCTTTGGGGTATCTGGTACTAAGGTAGGCTGTGCCTGGGGTAGAAAACCCAGAGAAGTGTGTCCCTGTCCTCAAGACGCTTTCATAAAGCTTATAGGCTCCTTAAAAAGGAGCCTATAAAGACTGATGCAAATGAAGTAATTAGAAAATCTTAGCAGACAGCCTGTAATTAGCTGTAATGTAGTATCCCCCATGGCTAAGAAAAGTGCTTCCTGGTAGAGGCCCTGAGACCTAACCCCTACCTCCACAGCTATAATCACTCTTGTAAAAAATCGGAATCTAGGTCAGACGGGGCCCTGGGCCTGCAATCTGGTACTGTAATTTTCTCTCCCAAGGAATCCCACCTGATCAAATTGCATATCCATGAAATAGCTATAGAATGCTGCATCAGATGCAGTTTTTTCCATTTTTCTCAGGCTAATGAGAATGTATTTTTAAACCTCTGTTTAAGTTTCTGGATCTCAAGTGTCACCAAAAGCCCTAGAGTGTGACCTTTGGCCTTTGGCCTTTGGCCCCAGCTTCTCTGTTGGGCAGTATCAGTTCTTCTTGTGTGTAGGTGGTATTCAATCCATGCCATACAGAAAATGTGTGTGGGAAACTCGATCCCTAGAGCAAGAGGAACTTTAGAAGCCCCAGCTTATTCCTGCTCTTTTTGCTGTAGAACAAACTATGCCAAAACTTAGTGACTTAAAACAACAACCATGTTATTATCTGTCACAGTTCCTGTAGGTGACAACTTTACTGGATAAGTGTATTCATTTGCTAGGGCTGCATAACCAAGTACAACAGGTCCCAGAGTAACGAGCAACATTAAGTATGTTTTCTCACAGTTCTGGAGGCTAGAAGTTCAAGCCAGAGGTACTGGCAGGGTTGGTTTCTTCTGAGACCTGTCTCCTTGACTGGCAGATGGCCCCTTCTCCTTGGTTCTCCACACACCCTCTGTGTGTGTCTGTATCCAAAGCTCCTCTTCTAATAAGGCACTAATAGTATAGGATTAGAGCCTGCCCATGTGACCTCATTTTACTCTAATCACCACTTTAAAGCCCTGTCTTCAAATATGGTAATGTTCTGAGGTACTGGGGGTTAGACTTTCAACATATGATTTTGGGGAAGAGTGACGGGACACATTTCAGCCCATGTGAATGAGGGATTTTTTGCTCCTTGTGACATTCAGGGGATTCAGTTGGCTGGTGGCCTAGTCTGGAGGATCTAAAATGGCTTCAGTCACATCTGGCACCTCTGTGGAGATGGCTGAGGGCTTAGCTCAGCCATGGCTCTTGATGAGTGCCTTTGCATGCCTCCATCCTGGCTGACTGGGGTGGTCAGACATTTTATGTGGAGGCTGGTGTCCCAAGAGAGCAGGGCATGACATTTTCTGACTGAGCCTCAGAAGTCACATAGCACCGCCTCCACCATGCTTGACTTTTCAAAGCAGTCACAAACCCGCCCTCATTTGAGGGGAGGGGATATGGCCCACACTGCTCAATGGAAGGAGTCTCAAAGAACATTTGGGCATTTTCTAAATTGCTGCCAGCTGTTCACAGTTTAGCCATGTTGTCCATGAAGTTTCCTGCCACTCAGTTACCTTCACCCAGATGAAAAGTGGTCAATGAACCCTGCACTTACTCCCAACCCTCTGAGCTCCTCTCTTTTCCTGAGGGCTGGAGATGGAGGTGGCCCAAGTCCATGGCAACCAAATGGTCCCTTCCAGGCCCCACCTGTGGTCTGTCCTTATTAACCCTTCAGAGTCTTTCCTAGTGTTGAAACACTCCAACTTCGTTTCTCTGGATCCTTCCTCACTAACTTGGGGGCAGAGACCAGTCATAGTGAGGAGGTAGAAAAGAAGTAGGCAGATAGGGCCAGAGGGCCACGGTGGAAAGACTTAATTTCCTGAGAGGCAACAGATGCTAACTAACTTCCAAAACTCCTAAAAGGACCAGACCTCCTAAATGTCGAGTGACAATGAGAACAAAAGCCTCCTAAGAGTGACCAGAGATTTATAAAACTCCAGTTGTTCCTGCTGATAACCAACCCCAGGAGAGTCCCAAGAGAGTCTAGGAAACAGTGTCTAGAATCCCAACTGGAAAAAAGAGATACAAAAAGAACACTATCTGAATCCCAGAGCCAGGCACGGTGACACACGCTTGTAATCTCAATACTTGGGAGGCTGATACAGGAGGATCACAGGTTCGAGGACAGCCTCAGCAATTAGTGAGACTCAGCAACCTAGTGAGACCCTGTTTCTAAATAAAAATATAATAGGGCTGGAGGTGTAGCTCAGAGGTAGAATGCCCCAAGTTCAATCCCCAGTGCTACAAAAAAAAAGTGAAAAATAAATCCCAGGAAACTGCCTCTAAGACCCCAACTGGAAAAGGAAACTCAAAGAAGTATATAAACCCCTAGTTGAGCCACTCTAAATGGTTACCCATTCTGGGAACCTCTCCCTTTTGGGAGCTTTTCTCTTGTGCACAGGTCGTGTTGGCTTTGAGAGAAAGCGGTGTGTAATTGATGGCACTCGGCCTAGGCAACTCCCAGGTAGTGACCAGAAGACACTTGCTGGACATAAAAACCTACTGAGGCCCCTAGGGGTGGCCTGTACCTCTCCTTGGTAGATCGTGTGAACTTTGGGAGAAAGAAAGCAGTTTGCAATTCATGGTGCGTGGCTTGGACTACTCCCAAGTAATGTCCAGAAGGCAGCACCAGACTCCAGGGTCCCCATTGCCTGCAAGGGCGATCTGCCTCTTTTCCCTTCCCTGTTCTCTTTATAATAAACTCCCTGCTCACCTTCCTGTTGTCTGTGTGTGTCATTCTTCACACTTCGTAGACAAGAACCCCGTAAGAAAAACGTCCATTTCAATAGGTGACTTCCCATAGTTCCACCCCTACCCCATCTCTTCTTCATGTTCTGGAAGACATTTTATGATCCCCTCTGAGCTATTTCCTGGGCTCAGACCCCCCCTCCTGCACCCCAGAGCCATCACTTTCTATCTTGCCTACCACTCACCCTCCTGCCATCTCAGCCCCTCTTTTTGTTGTTGATGTAGAATGGGAACTTGGCTATGTGTGTCCCAGATGGGGCAGGCATAACAGAAACCTATTTGCCAGAGGACTGGAAAGCCCAGGAGGAGTGTTCCTAAGAGAAGCCAGCGTGAGGCCCTGCAGTTTGATTTGGGATTAAGCCTGGGTTCTCAGACTCTCTGCTCATGATAGATCCTGAGTGGTATGTGTCACCGGGATCATCCTAGTTCCCATCCTTCAGACACAGTCTGGATTCTGGATCCTGATGAGAGACAGGGCTTTAAATAAAAACCAAAGGTCCATCCCCCTCCCTATTGTAAGCCTCCTTTTAACTGCGTGTATCACTAAGAAAGGGTGCATTCCTCCCCTTTTCCATGAAAGAGGAGCTCCAGGGCACCAGCGATGTGACCCTGTGGGATTTCTCTTTCCAACAACACAGAGAGCACAAGTGAGCTGCCCCAGCCTCCTGGTGGGGGCTCCAAGAAATAGCTGGGGAGGACGTTTCAGGAGTAGGAAGCCTATGTCAACAGATAGGGCAAAAGGATTGTGATTTGAATTATGATATTAACCATTCCCCTCTTGCATCTAGAGAGGAGGCCTGGGAAACTCAGGTAACAGCAGAAATGTCACTGCTTCACCCTGTTTTGCTCTTCTTTCCATCCTCGAAGAAGGCTTGGTGGGCAAGGTCTCTTCTGGCCCAGTGGACCTTTACTTGCACATTATGGCAAGCTATATCCATGAGGCCCAGTCAAGGAGGCATGCATTCTCGCTGAGACCCTATCATTGTCAAATCTTGTAATCTCATACACGAGGAGTTTTCTGAACTAAAATTCTTCATTAGTAGAATGTAAGTTTTACCACCTACTCATTAACTTTAAAAGGCTGTTTTAAGAACTCTTTTTTTCCTGGTACTGTGGGTTGAACCCAGGGGTTCTCTACCACTGAGCACCATCACCAGCCCTTTTTATTTTGAAACAGGGTCTCACTAAGTTGCCCAAGCTGGCCTCAAACTTGAGCTCCTCCTGCCTCAGTCTCCTGAGTAGCTGGGATTACAGGTATGTGCCACCATGCCTAGTTGAACCACATTTTTTTAATGAGTTAAAATTAGTAGGATCACTATATAAATGTAAGTATTCTATCTTATGCCTTTGACTATCTCCTTTGTGACTTCAAAAGATACAGAACAATTTAACAGAAATTTCTAGACTTCATCCCCTTGTGGGTGTGTGTCCAAGAACACTATAAACCTTTTGAATGCAAGGACAATATCTTATTCATCTTCATATTCCCCAATGTACCAACTGTCATGTTTAGCAAACTACAGGAGCTTAATAAATCATTAATTATCAACTTCATTTAAAACCTCCTTACCCTACTCCCCCTCATCAGGAGGTATCTCTCAAAATAATAACCTACCACCTTATCTCTTTTCTAAATTAAGGCATAGCATTAATGCCTCATTAGTTGAATTAGCTATCACCTCTGTGGAAACTCGGGGCATTCTTCTTCTTTGGCCTGGTCCTATGTCCTTTCCCAACGAATGGCTTTACTACCAGGGGTTGTGAGTCTGCATCCACTTGTGCCGCTCCCATGAACAGAGGGGTTCCCGTGAGGTTTGGAAGCAGAGCTCCTGGGCTTGGATTGACATCTGCAGATTTGTAGATCTAGGTGCTGCTGGCTGCCTCTACAGAGACACGGTTATCCAAGCTAACTGGAGATTGTCGGGTAAGAGGACCAGGGTTCTCAGAGAAAGGCGCACTGTGAAGGCTGTTCCTGCCATCTCCAGTGGTGACAGCAGAGGCTTTGTGAGGTGAGTGCAGGCTGAGGGCTGCCACTCCTTTCACATGCAACTCACTGTTCATACACCTTGTGTCCTTTCCAGCTCTCCTTTAAGATGTCTGTGCCAGTGACTCTTTTTTTCTCCTGCCAGGAACCAGAGAGGCATTTGGGGAAGAGGTATGCCTGCTCTCATTTGGATGGTCTTAAAAAACCCTTACTTCTGTTCAAAAGGTTCAAGTTAAAAATAGGAGCTCCCTGAGAGTTCAATTTGACCTAGTCATCTGTGCTACACAGGTACTAGCTGGCTACCCACGTCTTTAAAAAGTCCTTGGCTCTTTCTTAAATATGTAGTCTATAGAAAGAAAGGCCCTGGTTTCACCAAATGACTCTGCACCCTGGGGAAAAACTAAGGGTGTGTCATGATCATGCACCCCAGTCTCATTCACATAATACTGGAAGCCCCAAGTGATCAGTATATGCTAACTTGGTGCTAATCTACTTCTTCCATCTAGACTGGTGCAACTAATGATGTGGAGAAATTCTCTACCTAAATGACTCACAGGTACGTCAGACTCACCATATTCAAAGCCAAACTCAATATTTCCACCCCTGAACATCATTCCCCTATGTTCTCAATCTCCTTTGGTGGCATCCCATAAACCCTGTCATCCAAGTTAGAAACCTAGAGGTCATTGTTGACACCTTGTTTATTCTTTACCACCACCCCAACATCAAATTACCAAGCTCTTAAGTTTCTGGAATCTTGTACGCATGTACACACACACACACACACACACACACACACACACACACACACTTTGACATCTCCAATGTTTCTGCCCCAGTGGAAGCCTTTACCATCTCTTGCTTGGAATACTGCAGTTGCCTCTGGTTAGCCCTTGAAGCAATCCACCTGAAACTCAAATCTGAACTTGTCATTATTCCCCTAAATCATATCTGTAGTTCCCCTAAATCTACAAAACAGAGTCCAAAGGTGCTGACGAATCTCGAGGTCCTCCTCCTCCTCTACAGGCCCTGCTTATGGCTCAGTTTCATTTCGCTTCATTTGCTCTTACACTTTATATATCTGTCACCACAAATTAGTCACCGTTTTTCCTTTGGCATTTGCCTGGAGGAAAGCAGGTGTTATCAAAAAGGTTTTCTGCTCATGGGGCTTCTTTTGTCTTTGCCTGTTGGCAATTCCTGGTTGCAGACTTCTCTAACACCCTGCAGTTGGGGTATTGGGGAGTAAAAGGACATCACGAGGGAGCACCGCTGTGCGGCTCCATGGGTCCTGAGGCTCCCGGCAGCTCGCCCCTTCCCTCCCACCCTCCACAGTTTTCTTGTATTTGCTGTGTTATGTCTGGGAGTTTTCAGTTGCAAGAGGGAAGACCAATGAGACATGGAGCTGTTTAAGTCTTGACCGGAGCCAGAGCCATCAATTAAGCTTTAATGAATAAATAAAAGAGGCTGTTTGAGAAATACTTAGGGACCAGACCAGCTGGGCATTTTGAAGGATGTATACTCCTCTATTATGGAGCCTGTTAGAGAGTTTCTCAGGGGAGCCCTGCTCTGGGGTTCTCTGAATATCAGCATGATGAAGAGTTACTGTCAGTTCCTAGGAAAGAGTTTCAACCTCTGGGGCACAATAAAAACCTAAATACAACTGAGCACTGTCTTACAAAGAGTCTGTGGAGAGAGAATGGGCTGAAATCCATTGGTCTGTGGTACATACCGCTTATTCCAGAGACCATTATCAATGTAATCAGTCCTACCTTTACCCAAGGTCAAAAAAGCACTAGGACATCCCCAGATGAGCTCTGTTTAGTCTTCTTGTCCAAGGGAGGTCAAAATAAAATCTTTACATGAACTTCAGTTGAAGTCCTGAAGTAATGACAGATACACCTGTCTAGACACTAATAGAAAAGAATCTTCAAATGGGCAACTTTGGAGCTTTTGGACAAAAGTATGAAGAAGCTGTTAACTGGACAAGAAAACAAGAAGCTATGAGTGAGGGCTAGGACAGCCCAGAATGGAAGGCATAGTTTGGGAGGTCCCCTAGTGAGACTTTAGCATAGGCTGTATTCAGAATCCCTTCTTCCGCATCTTAGCCCATGTCCTATTCTGAGAGAGAGAGAGAGAGAGAGAGAGAGAGAGAGAAAGAGAGAGAGAGAGAGAGAGAGAGAGAGAGAGAGAAGAGAGGAGAGAGGAGAGAGGAGAGAGGAGAGGGGAGAGAGGAGAGAGGAGAGAGGAGAGAGGAGAGAGGAGAGAGAAGAGAGAGAGAGAGAGAATGATAGTAATGGGAGGAATTCATTAATAAGTTCTTAGAAATGCCATTATTTTCCATATCTAGACAACCAGATGCTGCCAAGACTACATCTGACTTTTTTAGCCAAAGAGCTGAGAGTTTTAAAGTGGGGAATCCTGAGATATATTGAATTAAAGTGAACACAATGGACCATCTGATATTTGCCCTTAAATCTCAACTTGAACTTACAGATAGAATCATGGTTCTGTGAATTCTGCTTCTAACAGAATATTCTCTTTAATATTCCCTACCTATTCAGAGATTTATTAAGCATGAGTTCTTTCCTCCAGACCTGCTCTTCCCCATGTTGTAGAACTGCAGGCCTGGATCTGCTCTTGTGTGGATCCCTCCTGTTCCTCCTCTCTGTGCTTTATACAGTTGTGGTAGACAAATGCTGCAAGGGAACATCTCTCTAACCTAAATGTTTTTATGAGGATAAATTTGGGGAGGACTCCAGGCCTATCAACACAGATGAGCTCGTGAAGAACTTAATACTGGATGGGAAAGAAGTACAAGAGCACGCTGAAATGATATCTCAGAGAGAAATGACCTACTTCAGGTCTTCTCAGGGACAGAAGTGAAATCTTTCTCAGCTGCAGCTAGATTCAGGGACCAGAGTCTAAGACCAAAAAATGGAAGTATTCTGTTTCTGTTGACTTGCAACAAAATAGGTGTAGCAGACAAAACCCACTTTTATAGAGCAGATGGAAAGTTCCATATGAAAATGGCTCCTAGAAGAATGGGAACCATAGAGAAGTACAGGCGAGGGGCAGCTATGGTGCTAAAACATAAATATTCTGTGTGATCCCATGGAACTCAATCTCTCAGCAGACAAGGTAATACCTCTGCTGTACAGACCCTTCTGGAGAAACGTCTCCTCTTGAATGGATTTAGATCTTCAGAGTGTTGCAAGTGTAATAATCTTCACCTCTCAGAATAATCTAGAAGAATATCCCCCATAGGACCTGTGGAAATGCAGTCTGGATTACACTCTGGTGGTCCTATACAAGTGTTATTTAAAATAGAACAACCTAGACTTTACAAGAGTTCGAAATAAAAGAATAGATGAAGATCAGTATTATACATTGTAAATAAATGTATATATTTTCTAAAAATACATATGTAGCTATAAATATAGCAAAAGAATAAAAATGTTCAAGAAATGATAAACATCAAGTTCACCTTTGGTGATAAATTAACCTAGTTACTTCCAGAGGTGCCAGGAAGTTGACTGGATCAAGAAGGAATGCACAAGAAGTTTTCATTGCATCTGCAGGGTTTTCTTTATTAAGCTGCATGGCATATAGGTAGTCAGTCATTATGTTATTGTGCATATACCTGAAATGAAATTTTCTTTTTTCTAAAAATATCCAGAATAAAGCTTTATTGAGACATAGTTCAGTAAACTATATTCATCCATTTGTAGAGCACAATTCAATGCTTTTTAGTATATTCACAAAGTTGTCCAACCATCTCCATAATCCAATTCTAGAACATTTTCTTGAATCCAAAAGAAACATCATGCCAGGTGTGGTGGCACATGCCTGTGATCCCAGTACTTGGGAGGCTAAGACAGGAAGATCACAGGTTCAAGGCCAGACTCAGCAACTTAGCGAGAGCCTGTTTCAAAATAAAAAATAAAATAGGACTGGGGGTGTAGCTCAGAGGTAGAATACCCCTGGGTTAAATCCCCAGTACTAAAAAAAAGGTATAAAATAAATAAAATAGTGCTGGGGAGTGTAGCTCTGAGGTAGAAGGCCCCTTGGTTCAATTCTTCGTATCAAAAAGAGAGAGGGGGGTAGGAAGAAAGGGAGGGAGGAAGGGAGGAAGGAAGAAAGAAAGGAAGGAAGGAAGAAAGTCTTCATTCCTTTTTGTGGCTCCCAGCCCCACTTTCTTTCTCTACAGATTTACATATTCTGGACAATTCATATAAATGGAATCATGCATTCCGTGTTCTTTTGTGACTGACTTTCACATAGCATAATGTTTTCAAAGTTTATCCATGTTGTAGCATCAGTACTTAATTCCTTGTGGCTGAATAATATTCCATTTATGCAATAAACCACATTTGTTTATCCATTTATCATGACATTTGTGATGTTTCTACTTTTCTTGCTATTATGAATCATGCTGCTATGAACACTCATGCACAGGTTTTTGCGTGGACATATGTTTTCCTCTCGCTTGAACAGTCTATCCGGGAGTAAAACTGCTGGGTCCTATGGTAACCCTGTGTTTACATCCTTGAGGAGCTGCCAGACTGTTTTCCAAAGTGGCTGCATCACTTTACATACTCACTAGCAATGTACGAGGCTCACAATCTCTCTACATCTTTGCCAGTACTTGTTACTGTCGTCTTCAGTTTAGTCATCCTAGTAGGTGTGAAGCGGTATCTCATTGTGGTTTTGAGTCGCATTTTCCTACTGATTAATGAGTTGAACGTCTTTTCATGTGTCTACTGGCCATTTGCATATCCTTTTTGGAGAAATATCTATTCAAATCCTTTGCTAATATTTAATTGGGTATAATGCCTTTTGATTATTGGATCGTAGGAGTTTATATATTCTGCATACAGATATCTCATCAAGAATATAATATGCATATGCTTTCTCTTGTGGGTCATCTTTCACTTTATTGATAGTATCCTTTGAAGCACAAAATTTTAATTTTGATGAAGCCCAGTGTATTTGTTTTTCTTTTGTTGCTCATGTCATATCTGATAAACCATTACCTAAGCCAAGATCACAGAAATTAACTCCTACATTTTCTTTTTTTTTTTTTCGGTACTGGGGGTTGAACCCAGGGGCATTCTACCTCCGGGCTACACCCCAACCCCTATTTTTTTATTCTTTACTTTGAAACAGGGTATCACTAAGTTGCAGAGGGCCTAAGTAGCTGAGGCTGGCCGCGAACCTGTGATCCTCCTGTCTCAGCTTCCCAAGTACTGGGATTACAAGCATGCGCCACCACGCCCGGCACAACTCCTACATTTTCTTATAAGAGTTTTATGGTTTTAGCTCTTACATTTGGGTCTATGGTCCATTTTGAGTTAATTTTTGTGTATAAAGTGAGCTAAGGACCCAAATTCTTTATTTTCAAAGCAAATCCAGTTGTCCCAGCCCCGTTTGATGAAAACACTATTTTTCCCCACCATAATGATTCTTTTCAAAGAATAGAGCTCTTTTTTCTGAAGCTTTTTTTTTTATAAGAACACACTCATATTGGATTAGCACATACACTGATGACCTCATCTTAACTTGTTCATCTGCAAAGTCCCATTTCAAGCTAAAGTCACATTTACAGATACTGGGGTTTAGGACTTCGACATCTTGGTGGGGGGCAATTCAATCCATAACACACACACACACACACACGCACGTGTGTGTATATATATATACATATATACATTCATACACACATAGATACACACACACACACACACACACACACACACATATATGTGTGTGTAGCAGTATTGTGTCTAAATGGGTGTGCTATTGGACTCACTGCTAAGGCTACAACTATATGAGTGGGATAGGAGTTTACACTAAAGAAAGTAGGAATACCTTGATTAGTCATCTTTAAAGGTAAAAGATGGGAACAGAAAGTGAAGTGAGGAGAGAAACTCCTTCCTCTCTGAGCCCTGACTTGGGTCTAGACTCTAGAATTAAGGCATGTGTGAGGTGCTTCTGGGTGGCAGAGAAACCCTGGCATCTTCTTTAAGGGGGAGAATGGGCTGTAAGCGGAAGGCAGCCCTCAGTGGCCAGGGGAATGAAGTGAGAGCTAAGGGCTCTAAGAGCAGCCATGTGTAGTAGCCAGTTGTAAATTCTTCTCCAGATAGAAGTTCCTCTGCCATCACCAGCTTTATGCAAAGTCTTGTTAAACTCGCAGCCTGGTCTAATATTACAGAAAGGGTCTATGTTCATGTTTAGACTACAGTGCTAATGGGAGGCAGAAGAAAGCTAGTGGCCACTCTGCCCATGGGTGTGCCCAAGGACCAAAACTGAAGGTGACGTTTTACAGTCACAATGATTAACTCACAGGCAGCAGCTGGTGAGAAGCCAGGAGCCCTGGTGAGAAGCCCCCCTGAGAATGCCCGGATAGTAGACTCTCAGTGTAACTATTGATGTGACCTAATTTGTACGAACTTCCTGCTGAGATATTCAGGCTACTTTCAAGCATTGCCACTGACAGTTCAAATGACTGAAATTATTTACTATTATTTATCAAGTTGCTCTCTATCCTTTAGAAACTATATCCTGAAAGAAAAATTCATTGAAGAAAGTAGACATTTTCAGGAAGAAAGCTAAATCACTTTGTAATTGCCCATTACTATGGTTATGATGCAGGCATTTAGTAGTCAGACTTTCTTTAACTCTGAAAAGTGAACATAACTAAGACCGGGGACCACATTTTGAGAGCCACTGATGGGAAGAATTTTTCCATCAAATGTGTAGCATCCTAAGATTGATGGGGCACCTGTGGCAAGCAAGACTATCCGGAACCAGTTCATATTAGTTCATGCATAGCTGCCTAAATCAACGCCATCCACTACGGCATCCCATTCTGGACAGAGTCTTGCTGTCTGAAAAATACAGCTGAGCTCTCTGCAATATCCTGATTGCATTGACTTGCCTCAAATACTTTGGATGAGAAAATTCTAGGATTTTTCCACTTGGCATGACTACCTGGCCTTTCATTTCCCAGACCCTAATATTTGCATACATTGTGAAAGTGCTCAAGCAGGTGATACCAATAAAAATACCTACTGTACATCTTCTCGATTATGAAATATTAGGAGAGTTATTTTAAATTTGGAGAGTAAAAAGAGAATCTGCTATTACCCCTACTCTTCAATATTATAGATGAAGGTTCTGACCAGCACAGAAAACAGAAAATTCGCATAAAGTATTCACTAAAAGTCCATCTGCCAGGCTATCTCACTGGAAGACTTGCAATGCTTGTAGCTTTAGATCTCTCCTCTTGAGCTGGTCTTATTCTCAGAGAATATTCCAAATAGCTGCTAGGAAGAGCAAAGAGGGGTGGAGGTTCCAGCATTCCACTGGTCAGTGGCCACCAATTATCTTCTTTCCAGTATTCACCAGAACCTTCAAACTGGCCTGCCATTCCCTAGTTCCAAGACCCTGTCTACTCTTGGGCAGGGGAGGGCAGTGGACCAGGGGCCTGCTCAAATCCCCATCACCATGCTCCACATCTTGGCCTTCCCTCCTCACCAGGTCCAATGGGCTCAGCACTGCTGGACTCTAAAGTATTGAGGATTCTGTAACATAAAACGATATGCTTCCCTGACTCCCCTGGAACTTCAGTGGACCAGGGCACTCTGGGGCTACTGAATAACATTGCATTCTGTCGAGAAGTCATCTTTATATTTCCTGGTACCTGTGGGGAAATTTTGCTCTTAAGAAACCTTTAGGCAGCAACTTAGTGAGACCCTTAGCAATTTAGCAAGAGATTGTTTCACAATAAAAAATAAAATGGGGCTGTGGGTATAGCTCAGAGGTAGAACACCCCTAGTACCCCCCCCAAAAAATCAAAAGACCTTTAGGAGATCGAGACAATCTTTTTCAAAATGGTTTTATTAATAATAGGACCATCGACAATGTAAAAGTATCCTGAATATTGATGTCTTCCCCCGCTCAGTATTTTGACTGGACTGATTTAAGTACCCAGGTCCTGGGCATGGTTTATTGTGGGTCAGCAGATAAAATAAAACCATAAGTAGGACTCTTTCCCTACAACATGCATGACTAAATTTCCATTTATGCTCCTTGGCATGTTTGCATTCAAGGTTGAAGTTTCTTCCTGACACAACTGGTGTGAACTTCGTTCCACAATGACAGAGGAGTACAGTCCCAGGAATGAAAAAGCGGAACTGAGTCCTCTGGGACTCACAGTTCCTAGGGGGAGTGGTGAGCGATGCTCTCTGGTATCTGTACTCAGAGGTGTTCTCTGCGCAGGTGGATGCAGGTGCTGTGTTCACCTTTTCTCTTACTCCATTGCAGCTGTGTTAGAGGCAGCAGTGTAAGAGGTCTCCATGACCTTCACCTGAAAGGACAGGAAGCAGCTGGATCAGTCCCAGAGGACCCCACACTTGGAGGTGACTCTGGAGATCTGTAGACCACCGGTCCCTGGGGCATGCAAACCAGAGTTGATCTACCAGCCACAGCATGCTGATAAAAGACGAGGAAGAGAGGCCTTTGCCAAAGCACCTGTCCAGGTGATGAAGAAAAACCCAAGACCAGCCAACCTTGTCCTAGAGAGTCTTGCTCCAGGGAAGACTGACTTGGGGAGCCAAAAGGTCCTCCAGGTCAGTGTGAGCCAGGATCAGGAAGGGGGGTTGGAATTGCAGGAAGGGGCACTGGAGGAAGCCAGTTCCCATCTCCCACAGGAGACCCTCCTTAGGAGGACGAGCCCTAAAGGCAGTGGGTTAGGGATAAATGATAGTCTGTGTTTACGGGTTTTATAGGAGCAAATTTCTGCAGGAGTCAGCCTCCATGAACGTGACTCATAGGGACCAAGTAAAGATACCTTGGTTCATGCAGGGAAGACCCTCTACAGATGTAGGGGTGTGCGAAAGTCTTTAACAAGATGTGGGAAAACGTTTTGTGAAAAGGTAGACTTCATTGGGTACATTAATATTCACACAGTGGAGAAGCCCCATCACCACATCAAGTGTGAGGTCTTCAAGCATAGGTCACACCTAGCATACACCACCATATTCACGCTGGAGAAAGGTCTCTGGTGCAGCAAATGTGGAAAGACCTCTAACCACCACTCCATTCCTGTCTAGCATCCTAGGACCCACCCTGGAGAAAACCCTTTTGAGAACAAAGAATGTGAGGAAGCCTTTTCCCACAACCTTTCCTCATGCAGCAACTGAAGGTTCACATTACAGAGAAGTCCTGTTGGTGAAGTGAGTGTGGAAAGCCCTTCACCGACCACATTGTTTTTTTCTGAGATAGTGTAACCCACACTGCAGGAAAGGCTTACTAGTGTAAGGAATGTGGGAAAGGTCTTACTACAGCTGTTCCCTCTCTGGACACACGGGTCGCACTGGAGAGAAGCTGTGTGAATGCAGTAAAGGTGGGCAAGCCTTGACCTGCAGCTCATCCGTTCTCAGCATGGAAGAATCCACAGTGGGGAGAAACTCTCTGAGTGTAAGACATGTGGGAAGGTCCTTTGCAAGTGGGCCCGCCTCAGTCAGCCTCAAAGAACCTAGACTGGGGATAGACATTTTGACTGAAACTAGTGAGGACAATCTTTTGGCCATAAGAAATATCTTACTCAGAATCTCAGAATCCATGCAGGAAAGAGGCCTCTTTGTTATTGTGCACTTAAAAGAACCTTCATCCACAGTTGTCTCTATGGGTTTTATCACTAAGCCATCTCAGGATTTTTTTTTAAGAGCAAGGAGGAAGGGAGTTGTAGAAGAGAAAAAGAAAAAAATGCATACATATCTCTGTCAGATTTTTCTAACAGGCAAGACTATGAAAATGTGAATTTGGTTCTTTTGGGGGGATATCTGAATGGTAAAGGGTCTTACCCATTTATTTGTTCTTTATATATCCACTTCTGTCTAGAGATAGGAGAATTGGAGAGTTGGGGGCAGCTCTGTAAAGATTTATTGAAAGCATTCTTGGTTCCAAAACATTTCCTCTACTTTCAAGGAGTATAAGTCTTTGTGAGAAATATGAAAGCTTAAGTCATGAAATACTTGAAACTTGTAATAAATTAGAGTATAAAGTACTGTCAAATAAAGTTATTGTATTTCTAAGGAGCTAAGGATCCACATACAAATGATTACATTTACGGCATCTTTTAAGACTAAGGTTTGCCAGGCAAGGTGGTACACACCTGTAATCTTAGTACTTGGGAGTCTGAGAAAGGAGTATTTCAGGTTTGAAGCCAGTCTCAGCAACTTAGCGAGACCCTGTTTCAAAATAAAAAATAAAAAGAGCTAGGGGTGTAGCGCGACGGTAGAATGCCCCTGGGTTCAATCCCAGGTACCAATTAAAAAAAAAAGACTACATAAGCCTTTAATTTTTTAAAAAAATCTTTCTTCACATGGTTTTGATCACCCTGCACTCTCATTTTTTCTTGACCTTGGTATTCTTGTTTGTTTTGGTTCATTTGCTTGGGAACATGAGGATGCTGGTGCAGCTGCATGGCTTTCCCAGGTGACCTTCCATTCTTTCCTTGGTGGTTTCTCAGCTTCTTTAGCCCTCCGTAGAAAGGGTTCTCCAAGACCATAACACCAGTGTTCTAGGAGTTAATTAGGACTAAAACAAACAAAACACAGCTAAATTTTATTAAAAACTCGGGAAAGTTTTCAATTTAAAAAATGAAGAGTGTATTAAAATGTAAAACATGTAGACCCTTTGACATGTCAATTCATTTCTAGAGATCTGCCCTAGAAAAATGTTCTCACAAATATGCAGAGATGTGTGTACAAAGAATAATCACTGCAATTTGCGGGCTATATGTGAAACACTGAAAAACAACTTAAATGTCCATCAGTAAGAAACGAATGGCGGTACATCTGTTCCCTGATGTACAACAAAACAATAAGAAAGTTCAGTATGTACTGATATTAAAACATCTCCAAGACAGTGTTAGGTAAAAGAATAAATAAATCCAGATTTGGAAAAATACACATAAAACTGTTAACAGTGCTTCTCCATATGGAATGGGATGGACTGTGGTTGTAGGGATATTATGGTTTGGATCTAGAATGCACCCCAAGGGCTCATGTGTTGAAGGCTTGGTCCCCAGGGCAGCAAAGTTCAGAAGTGGGGGTTTGGGGAAGTGATTGGATTGTGAGGGCTCTGACCTCATCAGTGGATGAATCCATTGAGGGATTCCTAGCTGAATGAACAGTTGGGAGGTGATGGGAAGTGTAGGAGGTGAAACATAGTTTCATAGTCCTTGGGGGCATGACCCTGGGGACTAGGTCCTGCCCCTGGTCCCTTCCTCTAGCTCCGCTTCCTGGCTGTCAAGAAGGAGGCAGCTTTCCTCCACCATGCTCTTCCCCTATGATGTTTCTACCTCACCTTGGGCCTATAAGCAATGGAGCCAGCTGATCACAGACTGGAACCTCTGAAACTGTGAACCAAAATATATCTTTCCTATTTTAAATTGTTTTTCTTGGGTATTTTGTCACAGCAATGAAGAGCTGACTAACACAAGGGAACTTTCAGTTTTCACTTTATGTACTTCCATATTCCTTGCTTTTTTTTTTTTTTTGCGGTACCGGGGATTGAATGCAGGGGCGTTCTACCTCCGAGCTACACCCCCGGCCCTATTTTTTATACTTTATTTTTGAAACCGGGTCTCATGAAGTTGCGGAGGGCTTCACTGACTAGCTGAGGTTGGCCGCAAACCCGGATCCTCCGGTCTCCACCTCCCAAGTACTAGAATTACAAGCGTGTGCCACCACGCCCGGCTTCATTGCTTGCTTTTTAAATAAAGAGCATGTATTATTTTTGCAATAAATGTTTAAAATATTTTAACCAAAATGGCCACTTGGAATAAAAATGACTTCTATTATTTCTTATAAAGAATGAGTTTTAAAGGACTTTTTAAAGTCCAGGTCTTATTATGTCTTAAAAAAATAACTGAGACCAAGGATCCAGAGCTACTAGGTCACATTTAATAAATGAAAAGGTAATTTAAAAATGATGAGCCAATGTATATGTAGAATAATACATGTGAAAAATGAGGGTTAAGCATGGGCCGCTCTTCAATGAATATTCATTTCTTTTAAAAGCCTACTAACTCATAAATGCCCTTCTGCAAGTGGTTAGGTTTTAGGTGTCAGGTATCTATCTCCTTGGCATTGATCACAGGGAAAGCATTTTGAGTTCTTTGTTAATGTCGATGTATTCTGTGTACACACACACACACACACACACACACACACACACACACAGTTGCTGGCTATAGATGATTTGTAAATGTTTACTACTGAATGAATATGGTCTAGTTATATTGGATCTATTTTCTGACTTTCCAATATATGTTAGTGTTCTGAATGAAAAGAAGCATAGGTGATTTTTTTCCAACATAATATTCATGCCAAGCCATCAGACCTATTTTCTAGTAAGGAAAACAAGTCCAACATCTCCAGAGCATATCTTAGTCTTTGCCTATGTTCTTCCTCACAAACGATGGGATTATTTGCTAGTATCATTTCATTGGGAATCAGACACCATCAGAAATACTTCCCCTATTTAGAAATGACCGAAGAGTAGGATGTTCACACAAGGAGTAGGATGTTAACCCACAGGTAAAACTCTACTCAGGCATTTGTAGTAGTTTACCCAGATTATTATAGTAATGGTTTTCCAAATTAAAGCTGCCCTAGAAGAGATTGATTTTATGATTTTTGTTCTCTTCCTTAGCAAAAGAAGTTGGCAGCTGTGTTGTGATATAAGTGGGTTCTGCCCATATGGGGTCAGTTCCTACAAGTGAAATGTAAGCGAGAAGTGAGAAGACCTTATTGGCTCAGGAGAACATAATTCCTAGAGAAGATCTCTTGCTCATAAGAGTCATTGAGTAGTGACACCTGGCCATATAAGTGTAAATTAAGCAGGTATCGTTGCCCTGGGAAAAATGAATGCAGGATCTTTGGTGTTTCCTGTGATCTAAAAATTCTTCCTGCAATTTTAGAAGGAAGATGGCCACCCTGAGAAATATGGACGGTAATTCTGCATCTGAGGATGGTGGTGGTTGATGTGACCCTGGCCTGCTGCTTCCTAGGAGGTTATGGCTGTCACTCAAAAAAATTATAGTTTAAAAGACCCCCAAGTAGGTCTCATCATGATTATGAAATGAGATTTGTCAAAGTGCCCTTGTAGTAGAAAAATATCCACAGAATTTTGCTAGGCAAAATTCAACTGCAGCACACATAGAACTGAAAAAGTAGCTGCACTGGGTGATGTGAACTGAGTAAATTTTATTTCCTCTGGATCCACCATTAGAAGAGGACCCAACCAGCTGGCCGTGGTAGCACATGCCTGTAATCCTAGTACTTGAGAGGTTGAGACAGGAGGATCACAGGTTCAAGGCCAGCCTTAGCAACTGAGTGAGGCCCTCGGCAGCTTAGTAAGACCCTGTTTCAAAATAAAAAATAAAGTGCTGAGGATGTAGAATGCTTGGAGGTAGAATGCCCTTATGTTCCAACCCCAGTACCACACACACACACACACACACACACACACACACACACACACACACAAAGAGGACCCAACCACTTGAAGAAAGGGCCCAATGCTCTTAGGTAATTCATTTAAGGGCATGGGACTAGTCAAAAGACAACACTGAGCTTCATGATAATAAGTAGGACATGTGAGTGCTCGTGTGGTTAGCTGAAAAAAATAGAGGGTAAATGTCTATATTTAAATCCCAAGTGTGTGGAATGCTTTCTTCCAGTTATAGGCAAAGAAGTGTTTTCTTAAAGCTAAAAAAAATGAAAATAGGCATATTTCAGAGATGTAGTTGTTTAGATGTTACAATGGCTTATTAAGTATGTTTCAATGAAGGATTTTGAATATATATTTCTTCTTTAATTTCCGTTAATGCTGTTGAGAAGTTGGCTGTCAGTTTATGCTCATTCCCTTATAGGTAAGTCTTCTTTGTAGATTACTTCCAGATCTGTTTATCTTTGATTTTCTACATTTTCATATGGTATGTCTAAGTGTGGGTTTGTGATTTATCCTGCTTGGTACTCATAAGGATTTCTGAATGTGAGGATTCCTATATTTCCTCCACTCTAGGAATTTTTCATCCATTATAACTTTGGACATGCATCTTCTCCATTAACTCTATTATTTCTATAGTTGTCTATTGTACCTCCTCACTTTACTTTCTGTATTGGTCAGGGTTCACTAGACTAACAGAATTCACAGAATGAGTATATGAAAAAAGGGATTTATCAGATCAGCTTACAATGTAGTCCCGAGTTCCGACTGCACGTGGAGAGTCAGAGGAACCAGTAGCTGGTCGAGCGGTCTAAGAGCTCTTCGGAGAAACGATGGTGCAGTTTCAGTTCGAAGGGCTGGAGGCCGACGATCTCAGACGAGAGCAGAAGATCAAGAAGCTCTTCAGAGAAATGGCGAAACTAGAGGCCAATGATCTCAGACGAGAGCAGATGCATTTTCTTCGGAAAGAGTCGCGCATCTCTCTACGCGGCTTTCTCCTTCTTTTATCTAAGTCCTGCACCTATCAGAACCCTGCGGCCTACATTCGGGGCAGGACTTTCTGTTTAATCTGCTGTTATACACCCAAAGTCACATGATCTTGGATGTGTCATGATCCAGTCAAGTTGACAAATTAGATTAACTATCACACTTTCCCTTTCTCCTAGCTTATCTTTCATATTTTCATTGTCTTTATTCCTCCATGCACCAGTTACTTCCTATCTGTCTTCCAGTTCATTGACTATTTTTTTTTTTTGTACTGGGATTGAACCCAGGAGCATTCTGTCTTCAAGTTACACCCTCAGTCCTTTCTTTGTTTTGAAACAGGGTTTTGTTAGGTTGCTGGGAGTCTTGCTACATCGCTGAATCTGGTCTCAAACCTGCAATCTTCCTGTTTCGGCCTCCCAGGTACTGGGATTACAGGTGTTGCCACCATGCCCAGCCATTGACTCCTTCTTCACCTTTATAACTGAGATTCAAATGCCAGTAATTATATTTTCATTTCTACAAGCTCTAATTGGTTCTTCTTTTAAATCTTCTAGTTAACTTCTTATACCTATTTTATATTTTAATGATTTTTAACAATTCTAATATCTGAAGGTTTTACAGGTCTGACTGCTTCTTGATATTTCTTTTGATTTCTTCCTGTGACCTCTTGTTTTCTCATGTGTGTTGTGTTTTTTTATTTTGTGCTAATGCTAATTGGAATTATATCTAGGAATTCTTGGAGGCCAGAAAGCAATGTGCAAGCCTTTAGTGAGGATTTATGTTTGCTCCTGCCTGGCACCTGGAGGCACTACCCAACCCAGAATATTTTAAATTCTTAGCTTGGGATGACTCAGCTCATATTAGTCATGGAAACTCTAACCTTAAACCCAATGAGAGAGGTTTACTACTATTAATTTCTCAGGAGAAATTTATCCTTCCCAGCATCCCAAAGGTAATAGACAATTGTTTTTATAGGGCTTTCTTTGAGGGGCACCTTTTCTTCCTATTTTCCCTACTCACCAAGGATGTCACCTTTTAGGAGCATCAGCTTTAAGGGAGAGTCTTTGATCCTATTTCCCACCTTGCTCAGAACCTGAGATTTGTCTCCTTTCTCCCAAATATGGCTTTCTCTGTATTTGTGCTTTCTTGTCATTTGGGGCCTCTAAGAATTTTTCTTTCTTGCCAATAAAACTATACATTTTTAAACTTTTTTCCAATCTTGCTTTCTTTTTAAGTGCCTTGCACCAGAAGGATTTTTTGAATATCTAATATTCATATTGCTAGCAACAGAACTTCTATTTTTCATTTAGATAGCTGTATCAAGTTTCCCTAGCCTTTTGAATTAAACCAAACACCAAATTTTAACAAAAGTGGATTGACAGATTTAGCTTTGCCACCTTTTTATTTTGTAAAATAACAATTACCCTAAAATAAGCAAAAAACAAAAAACCTACCTCCTACTATCACCATCATTCCATAATGTAAAGTTGGGAAGGCATAAAATTTAACTTAAATTTCCTTTACTCTGCATCTTCCTGAGATTGGTGACAACTTTGTCATGTATCATCATTGGTCAATGACTGACATTTGGGAACCACTAAGCAATGTCACATATCATGAAGGTCAGTCTATCTAAAAGTACATTCACTGTAAAATGTGTCAACCAGAGATTCCAACCACCAACATGAACCAGGATAAGGCCGTTAAATTTGTGTGCAATTAAGCAAATAACTCTCAACCTATAAAAGAAAGAAACCAAGGGATGTGAAGTCCAAGTCTTGAATCCCACCTCCACTTGGGAATATCACTTAACCTCTTAGCTTCAGGTTCTTCCTCTATAATAACAATAATTGACTCATAAAGACATTCTGAGAACTAGTAAGAGGTGCGTTCATTGGGTGTGTTCATTTTTAATCTATTATTCCTCTCCCTGAAAAAATACCTTAAAAGCTCCAAACTCCAGGACTTTCTGTTCTGCTATAGAATAGGCAATGTGTTCATTTGGTTCAAGTCTGGGCCAACTAAGAATTTCAGGAGAGTAGAACTTGCCAGCAAGAGAGATGGTCCCACCAAAATTTAGCAGCACAGAAGCTAGGATTTTGTTCACAACTTTATCTCTAGTACCTATAACAGTGCTGGACAGGTAAGTGTTCAAAAAATGAATGAGGAACACAAAAACAAATCAGAGCCCTGTAACAAAATGAGCCACAATAAAACTGCTACCAAATCACCCAGCAGGAGCAGAAACCCCTATGTTCCACTTCAAAGTCTCCCCTTCTCCCATCCTCTCCCCCTCTCCTCCTCCCCACCATGCAGTCTTCTCCAACTAGTTCCGCACAGTCCCTGAGGCAGAACCCGGCTTTGGGAGGAAACAGGCAGAATTAAATTCAATATGCAGAACCATCTTTTCAGGGTCCTTGCAATCTGTGCACAAGTCTGTCGTGCAGTAACTGCTTATACAGAGCTCAGTGGTGGCTCCGAAGGCCTTCAGGAGCATCGAGCTACTGGCTAGAGGACAGTCAGCCAGGAGCTATGCATAACAATACTAGTCAACATTCATTAAGCATTTTCACTATGCCAGTCTCCATGCTAATGGTTTGTATGTATTATCTCACTTAATTCCCAGAGAAACCTAACAAGTCAGGTTCTACTATCATCCGCATTTTCTAGATGGTGAATCTGTGACTTGGAAAGGTGAAGGAGCTCATGAGAGGTCACACAGTGAATACTCTGCAAAGCCTGTGCCCTTAACTATGGCACTGTGTGTAATACAGATTTTAAACCACTTCAAAGGCTTTGGCACAAGTTATATATAAACATGTCCATATTGAGATGTGAATTTTCCTTAAAAATTTTATTCACTATGATTTTCTTATACTAGGATATAAGTTGAAAAGATAAATATGAAAAAAGAAAACCAAGTATAAAAGTGAAAATTGAATTTGGAATGGCTAGAGAGAAAAGAACCCCACTCCTTCATTTCCACATTGTCTTCTTCCCCCTCTGAGTATCACGGGCCTTTCCCTCTTCTTCTCCACCATCAGCCTCCGTCCAGTTTATTATCATTCCTCACCTCTACCACTACTGCAAAGGCTTCCTAACAGATCTCCTGGAATCCACTTTTGCCCATTCCCACCCCCACCCCCACCCCTACCACCTCATCCTATCAATCCTTCCAGAAGGAAATAAAATGTGGGCTGTTTAAAAAATTGCCAAAGCTGTTTTTAAAGCCCTGATCTCATTCTGTCATCCTCCTGCCTAAAACCCTTTTCAGGGACTTCCCTTTACACTTAGGAGACAGGCTAAAGTCCATCATGGGGCCAACGAGGCCCTTCCTGTCCAGCCCCTGCCCTCCCCTCCAGCCATGTTGTCTCATGTAACTCCTGCTTCAGCCACAGGGCTCAGGCACACACGGTTCTTTCTGCTCTCCCATTGATCTCCACCTGCAGTAACCTCGCTCTCCTGCAGGCCACTTGCCACTCCACCACCTGCACAGAGCACAGGTGCCTGCTGCAGACAGGGGATCCGTAGATGCGGTGAAGGAATGCATCCATGGTGGTCCACACACCAGGCCTGTTGACATCTACTTGTAATTTGTATCTTCCTGATAAAAAGACTAGAATTCTTTCACCTTCCACTTCTGCCACAGTTGGCTCAGGATCTGGGTCAGACCTGGGCCTGCAAATGGTCTCATGACCCAATCCCACCAGGGAAGGCAAAGGTGAGGGCGCCTCAGTGGGAAAGCTGCTCGGTGATCAAACTGAGTCATCTGCGTCTCTAGGAAATCTTGAGGCCAATATCAACAGGTAAGTAGAAAGACACTCGTTGGTATGCACTTGCCCTCTTGATAATCCAGCAAGAGGCCAGCAAGGTAACTTCTAGCAGAATTCATTGGAATATTGAGGTGGCCATTCCTGAGTTCCTGCTCTTGGAGGCTGAGCCGTTCTCTCTGGAGGCCAAGGCTCCACCGCCTCACTGACCTCGGCACCCCCATGCTCTTCTCCTATCCTTCCTACAGGCCTCCTGCTCTCTCTTGGCTACCTGGCCCTTCCCCTCACATCAACTCCTTCTCCAGCTCCCACAACCTTTGAAGAAGTGCCCAAGCTCCCCTAACTCTACCAGACCAGCAGGGTCCAATATTTCAACCCTGGCCCCTCATCCTATTAACTGAAACAGTGGGAGTCAATTATGTTCCTTGGGCTTCAACTCCACTGGGCACCTCGTTAGACTCCAGAAGGAATACAGGTGGCAGACACAGTGATCAGCTTCCTCCAAATTTATCCTGACCTCCTCCTGGTGTGCTTTCCTGTGCTGAAGATGCCAGAGAGCCAAAAACTACATTTTCCAGACCCTCTTGCAGCTAGGTTTCTAGAAAGAATCCCAAATACCACTCAAAGGAGGCTTGAATTCGGTACTGAATCTAGGGAAGAGGGACACAGAGCACACATCCTGTTGCTGGCACAGGCTGGGCAGAGGCAGCAGTTTCTGCAGTCAGATTCAGCATTCAGTGGCCTCCTGTGGCAGAAGTGCAGCTTCCCTGGTGTAGCTGAGGTAGGATGACTTCGGGGGCTGGGAATTCTTGGAAGCTCATCCTAGAGCTAGGTCTTTCAGCCCCCTCAAATAATTTCATAGTCGCTTAATATTTGGCATAATGGTCTGTTCGTCCAAGTGAGAATTGCCAAGTCTACTGCTTGGACAAATAGACTATTATGGAATTGATAAATCACACAAAATTGCATAATCTCATGCTTCCTCGGGATAATGTCAAAATTCTATAAAGGGAAGTCGTTGCATAACCTCTCCAAAGCTCTTTCCCCATGTGATGATTTCTTGGGCTTAGAATTGAATAGAGCTCAATATTACCTATTAAGGTATAATTATAGTGAGCTTTCTGAAATCCTAAATAAAATTCTTTGACCATACAAAGTCCTCCTTGGCAGCTCCTTCTCTTGAAGATTGGCATTCACAGATCTCTAGTTACACCCATGTTCCTGCTTGTAGCAAGCAACACATAAATGAATAGCAAATGGTGTCAGAAAAACCATCCTGAACACCTGTGTGTGTTTGTTTGCTTTTGGCATTTCATTCAACTGCCAGCTATAAATTAATTATCTCAGTCAAAATTAATTTATCCCTCCTCTGTTGCCCAATTGTACTCTATTCTGCAATTATAGCGCCTAGCACGTTTCCCCCTATATTGCAAAGCTAATGTTGCTCAGAACTTTATGGTTTAAAAGCTTTTACCTATCTTTAAGATATCTGAGTCTCAGTGCAGTCCAGTGCAGTCCAGCAACTTGGACAGGGCTAACATTCATGAGAAACAAGAAACAGAAACCTGGAAGTCTGGAAAGTTCAAATCTTAGCCCAAGTAAGTAGCTAACAGCACAGAGCTAGCATGGAGCTCAGGCCTCGTGGCTTACTGCCTTCACATTTCATACTTCAACTTTGTGAAACAGGAAATAACTACAATAGGCCCCTCATGGAGAGTCACCATGCAGGTCCCGTTTTGTGGCCTCTGACAAATCCTTCAGGAAGAAAACATGCCTAGCTTCGTTTAACTGTTTTTGTGGCTCACCTGTTACAGAACCGAGTTCTCTTGTATGCTGCTACACCATTTGTTCAAAGACTAGTAGAATACAACTATTATTGAGATGATGGTCCTGGATGGTTAGTTAGCTTCACTGACTAGATGACTGGCTGGTTCTTACACACCAGACTCAAAGCACCTGGATTCAAATTTATGCTACAGTGGTATTGTAAATATCCACTACAAGCTGGGCACAGTGACACATGCCTGTAATCCCAGTACTTGGGAAGCTGAGACAAGGAGGATGGTAAGTTCAAGGCCAGAGTGTGGTAATTTAGCAAGACCTAGTTTCAAAATTAAAAAAAAAAAAAGGCTGGGGTGTAGCTCAGAGGTAAAGTACTTGTGGGTTCACTCCCCAGTACTATTAATTTTTAAAAGGGCTGGGGGGTAGCTCAGAGGTAGAACACCTTTGGTTTAATCTGTGGTGCTGGGCTCAATCCCCAGCACCACAGATAAGTAAGTAAATAAATAAATAAACATCCACTACATTCAGACAAGCTAAAAGTCTATTACACTGTTATCCAAAGAATGTGTCTCTGAGCACCTGAATCAGTATCACCCAGGGTACAATTCAATAACACATGCGGATTCCTGGCCTCTGTGGTAAAGCTACCAAATCAGAAGTCTCATCTTGGGAAGGGGACACAATAACGTGTGGTGCTGGGACAGAGTCTATTTGGCAGTCCACTCTATTCCGATCCTAGGCCTGCACATCCTAGGTGATGATATTGTTGCTGTTGCTTTTAAATTCTTAGGCTCACCAAAGTTTAAGGACTACTGACCAACTACATAACAAACCACAATGAGGGAACTAAGAAAATAAGGGAAGTAAATATGAACAGAGTGTTAGGAGGGACCAAGGTGAAGGTAATCAACTTTGCATAGAAGGTTCTAGAAAGACATTATAGAGAGTCTTACTGTGGAACTGTATAATTAAGAATGTCTTAGAAATGCTGATCAGAAAAGCAGCACAAAAGTCCTGTGCAGAGGACGGCAAGTGCTGTGAGAGGCAGACGTCTTGGCCGTGATCTAATCTAGCGTCAGACAAGAGCAAGTCTTCCATGATAGCTGGGCGGAGATGGGAGGAAGGCAGAAGGGAGGGAGGCCGGCGGTAATGACCGAGGCAGGCCCACGAATCATGGTGAATGGTGTGCGTGTGTCTGCACCTAATTCTCAAAGCTGCCAGTGACCCCAAGAGGCAAGCTGCCCTAGCATGGTCTAACCTGCCACAAGGAAAGGCTGCTCTCAGGCGCGGTGCCGCCACAGTGCTCAGCTATTTTTCATTGTGTAGTTGTCCTTATATGGCCACCAGGTGACCATTTTCCGTTACTTGGGGTCTTTTTTGGTACATTAAACACTGAAGTCAAAAGGCCTAAACATGCTGAGTTCTGAATTGGCCACTGTGACGTTCCAACACGCTGGGCTGTCTGGCCTGTGATTTATCTGAAAAAGAATCACAAACCAGGCGATGAGTCATTTTCAGCAACCACAGCTTTAGGGCCAAAGAGTAAATTCTGAAAAACCAATTTCCACTGTGGGCAGAACCCAGCTCCTAGCTGATCGTTTGTCCAAGCCTCCGAATGGAGAGACACAGATGACAAACTCTGCGACAGGTCCAGCCTGGCCGAATTTGCCAAGAGGACTGCAGAACTGGGGGGCAAGAGTGGGCAGCCTTGGTCTCTGCCTGTCAGTGGACAGGGGTGAGGACAGACCTTCTGCTCCACATTCAGAGTCCGTTCTGTGGAAATTGGGCAGAAGTAAGGCCTGCAGGAGGGATGAAAAGGTTACTGGACCACAAGAAAGTGGGCAGGAACCCAAAGAAAGAATCTCTCTGAGCCAGACGCGGTGGCACATGCCTGTAATCCCAGTACTAGGGAGTCTAAGACAGGAGGATGGCAGGTTTGAGGACAGGCTAAGCAAGTAGCGAGACTCTCAGCAACCTGATGAGACCCTGTTTCCTAACAAAAAATAAAAAGGGGATGGGGGTTATCTCAGAGGTACAATGCCACTGTGTTCAATCCCTAGTACCCCCCCATACCTCACACACACACACACACACACACAGACACACACACACGAATCATTCTGGCCCTTTCCCCTGTGGCTTTCACTCCTGATCCACTGGGAAAAGAAAAGCACCCCGAGGGGGTCCCGCCACACCTCATCTTCACGTTGACTTCTTTCTGCCTCCAGTTGGGTCCTTTCCCTCCAATCCCAGATGAAGTCAGGAAAGCACAGACCCGCGCTCAATATCTACCTGTGCCCTTGAGATTGATCATCCCACAAAATAATAATGGCCAGCGCTTCCTAAACCCCAGCCACATCCTTCACACAAATGGTCTCACTCAATTCCCCAGCAGTCTCTTGGACTATGTGTTATTATCTCTGTGTAACAAGTGGGGAAACCAGAGCACACGGAGGCGAAGTCACCCTTCCATGCTCACCATCCGCTGCGAGGTGACAGGTGTCCCACTCCACAGCCCACATGCTTAGCCGCTACACTGTGCTGCTTCCCAGGCAGAAATGAGACAATCATAAAAGCAACACAGGTTCCTTATGTGAGATTTGGAAAAAATATAGAAAAGCCACTTCTACCTTTTTGGAAAGGATATAAAGTAAAAAGTAAAAACCTCTTCTTATTTCTAACTTCAGCTCTCAAAGGTATACACTGGAAGTTCCTTTTAGACATTTTTCTTTAATGTTTACACAAATATGTGTAGGCTTATGCATACCCATACGGTGTTTTTTAATAGGACTGAACATTGCACAAAAAGATTATTTTGCACATTGCTTTGTTCACTTAATATTCAAACCTTGTTTAATGATTGCGAGTAATGCATTGTCTGCTAAGCTGTAATTTATTCTACACCCATAATAAATATTGTTGTCCATATATCTTTATGTACCCATGCTAATAGTGCTGTAAGACACATTTCAACAAGTGGTTCATAGGACATGTGCATTTTTCATCTTGCTAATTGAAAAATTACCCAGGGAATCTTTAACTCTTTACATAGAGATGGTAAAAAAAAGGGGGGAGGGATGTTGTTGATAATGGGTCTACATTGTGATTCAAACTACACATAGCTTACTTAAGCAAAATTGGATACAGGACTGAATAAGTGATATAAATGGGGTTTCTCTTGTGCATTTCAAACTATTCCTCACCAAGAAACTGGAGAAACACCATCACCTGCTCTTTCTAAAGGCCTATCTGGAATTCTCCTGAAACCTCATCTCTCTGCTGGAAGTGACGCTTGCCCACAGCAGTTCCCATTGGGTGTCTCTTTCTTGTGATGTGACTTATTTACTGTTTTCTGAAAATGTATATTCTCAACACCTGCATTTGTCCAAAATATACTTCAAATACCAAATCTTTTACCAACAACTCAGATGGCCGCTTCCCTCCAATACAGTCAATGAAGTGATTACCGTTGATGTCTCGGTCTTCTCGCCTGGCCCTGCACCTCTGCTCCATAACTTGCAAATCTGAGGACTCCGTGTCCCCCCACCAGCAGGGGAGGGGAACAGCACCACTCTCTTTTAGGAAAAGTGACTTCCAGATGACTCTTCCTGGTCACACTCTTTAGCTTTCCTCCAGAGAGAGTACAGCCAGCCCTCCCAGGCAGGATTCCCCCTTAGCCAGCTCTCTCTGCCCTGCCAGCCACAGACCCATCTCCTCGGGGTCCTGTACTTGTCCTTCACCCTCTGCTGTCAGACAAGCCCAGGATGTCCTGCTCTGTATCACAGATCCCCAAATTGATCGGCTTACTTCCCCCTTTTCAGAAAAAAAAAAACTACTCAGCACCTCCCTGGATGCTTCCACTACCCCCTTATTTTTATTCAACAACCCCCAGTTGTACCCTAGGCTACTACTGCCCCCCTGGTCTGGTCCAGTGTCCCCCCTCGGGGGGCGGTATCCCCAACTTTGAGAATCGATGCCTAGACCTTTACTTGCATCAGCCTCTCTATATATTAATTACTCCCCCTGCCTGTGGGGCAGTGTAACTGAAACAGGGCAGGAGCTGCATGTTGGAATTAGAAAGTTTGGGGTTCAAATCCTGATTTTTACCTGTTGGCTGTGTATCTTAGGCAAGGCATTGACCTCTCTGTGCTCCAATTTCCTCAACTATATATAGAATGGGAGTCATGAAAAACAAACTCACAGGGCCGTTGCAAGAACCTGGTTTGTAGTGTCTGGCACGCAGAGACTTGTAATAATTTGTAGCTATTCTTAATATCATTCCACAGCCAAACTTCTCAGACAAGGCGTTATTGGTAATGTCTTATAAAATTTTAGGATTGTTTCAGATTTGGGAATCCTCTCAAGTTTCTTTCATGTATGAGCCTTGGAAGAGGCTCCGGATCTTAAGCTTCGTTGGCTTCAGAATAAATCCCCCTCTGTTGGTGAGGTACTGAGATATTTACGCATGGCTGGGGCTGATGTGACAAACACGGCTCTTTTGGAGCAGGTCGCATCCCCAAGGAGGGGACAGCCAGGATCTATCGTCTTTAAATACTGTAAATACACAGGATCTATCATCTTTAAATACTGTAAATACAGTCTTGGGAGATCCTCTGCAGCCTGCCCCTTCCCGACCAGGGATGGGAAGTGACTCAGGTGTGGCTGGGCAGCTAGCGTGAAGACACATCCGCACAGAAGTATATTTGTACTCTGGACACTTTGTCACTCGTACTGAGAGAACTACCTGGGGACATGATGAACTGCATGTGGTCTTCCTGGTTATTACAGTGTCTGCCAGGTGGGAGACTCCTGACACGTAGTAGGCAGAGGCCCGGGGTGCCACATTCCCTTCTCTGTTTGGGCAGTCTTACCCAGTGAAGAGTAACTCCACTTCAAATGCCAGTGACAGCCCCTTTCAAGAACCATCTGTAGGACTTAGACTTCAACAAGCCTTTGCGACTGTTTCCCATCTTGGTGAAGCACCTGGAGCCTGGGGCGAGCTGTGAGGACTCCTGTCCCCCTTTAGCTTGGGGACCAGGCTACATTTATGGATGCCCCACTCCAGGCCTCCTTCCCGGGGTCCCACTTCAGTTCCCATTTGGTTTCCAGTGCCCAGAGGGTGGCAGGCAAAGGGGTACAGTCTGATCTATAAACCTTGGACTTCACGCCCCTGTGCAGTACCCTTACTTGCAGGTGAGCTGCCATTGGGCACCCTGCCTCTTGGACAGGGGGAGGCAGAAGCTGTGCAGGGGACCCACTGCACTCCCAGAATTCTGCGGGTGTCTCGGCGGCTCAGGGAGGCAAAGCTGTCACATTCATGAGTCAGAGGCCCACAGAGGGAGGCTTTATCTCTCACATGTCTTCTGCCATTAAGAGAGATAAATCCAGGTATTGTCATGACAGTAATGGCCTCTGTGGCTAAGAGGAGCTAAATGGAAAGTCAGTGAATGTCAAATATCTTTAAAAAAATCTATTCACCATGAAGTCACCTTCTAATGTGTTCTCAGGAAACAATAACATCCATTTTCACTGCAGACACTGCTCTCTGTGGTAAATAATATCGCTAGGTGACTCTACCCTGTAAGTCCCCAGAAATTGTTTCTAATTATTGTCAGAGGCACATCAATTACCAATAGAGCCTGCAGGCAAGCCTCCTTGTGGCTCTGATTAGAAACATGCTTTGCTTCCATTTGTTCTGTCAAGCCCCTCAGCCCTGTACATAGTTAATTGCTCTGTCTTGGCTGCGGGCCTGCTTTCCTCAGCCTCCTCTCGGAGCCACACCTCCACCACCAAGTCAGCGTCTCTGCATCTCGGCCCTGGGCCTCACCCTCCTGAAGAAGCTCCTCAGGCCAGGTATGGTGGTGCTCGCCTGTAATCCCAGTACTCAGGAGGCTGAGACAGGAAGGTCGCAGGTTCATGGCCAGCCTCAGCAACTTAGGCCCTCAACAACTTAGAAAGATCCTGCTTCAAAATAAAAAATAAGATAGGGCTGGAGGTGCAGTTCAGAGGTAGAGTGCCCCTGGGTTCAATCCCTAGTACCAAAAAATAAAATAAAATAAAATCCCTTCAAAAAGACGGGGCTCTGGTAACTGACCTAGGAAACCAATCAAACTGCTTCAAATAAATATATATGTATACTCACTGTGTACCAGCTACTGTGATAAGAACATTGCAGACATTATGTCACTAAACCCATAAGACACATCAGTAAAGGAGGCACAATTATTGTCTCCATTTTATGTTTGGGAAAAATGAGACACAGGGAGGATAACTAATTTTCCAGAGTCACATAATCAGCAAATGGAGGACTGGCCACCACTAGAATGTCTCCTTGCTTTCCGCTGAAGCTCCTGGGCTAGGGGATGAGTTGGGCTTCCTCCTCATGTTCTTTGTCACTATTTTTTTGTGTGGAGGGGGGTACTGGGGATTGAACCCAGGGGTGCTCTTCCTCTGAGCTACACCCCTCGCCCTTTTTATTTTTTATTTTGAAACAGGGTCTCTCTAAGTTACCACACACTGACCTCAAATCTGCGATCCTCTTGTCTCAGCCTCCCAAATACTGGGAGTACAGGTTGTCTTTTCTTGAACACATCACAGGTAAGCTTTTTTCCCCCTCCAATGCATTTATCTCTTTCTGGAATATTATGTATTTGCTTGTTTATTTTCATATTTGTCTCCTTCACTGGAATCAAAAGTCTGTGAGTGCTTGGACTGCTCATTCCTCAACATCTAGAACATCTTAGTAGTGTGTGCTCCTTTTGTGTGTGTGTGTGTGTGTGTGTGTGTGTGTGTGAGTGTGTGTGTGTGTGTGTGTGTGTGTGTGTTTTACTGGGAATTGAACCCAGGTGCATTC